>VZTV01089646.1:111796-123239 GCA_013400875.1 Anhinga rufa | reverse complement strand
GCCGGTTACGCCGTGACGCCACCAGGCCCCGCCCCTCACCGCCCGGGACGCCGCCGCCGCCCCTCCAGCACACGCCGCCCGGTCCCATCCCGGCCGCCGCCGCCGCCGCCACCGCCCCGCCCCTCCTCCCCGCCGACCAATCGCGAGGCGGGAAAAGCGCCACGCTTAGCATAACCCCGCCCCTGCAGCGCCGCGCGGCCCCGCCCACGAGCCGGTAAGCCAATGGCGGCGTGCGGTCGCCATCAACGGCTGTCCGGAAACGAGCGGCACACCATAGAGAAGGACGAAAGGAAGGGCCGCCTCGCGGCCGCTCTCTATGGCGAGGCCTCCGCGGTACCCTGCCTGCCTGGGGCTCCCCGCATCCGCAGCATCCCCGCCGCTCCTCGCTGCGGGCGCCCCTTTATCGCCAGCAGCGATTCACTGCGGGGGGGGTCTCCCGGGGGAAAGCGAAGCCCAGGCTGATTATAACCCCCGCCCCTGCACAGCCATCCACCCCTCACCGGGAGAAACCCACAGCATCCCTTCAGTAAAGGATAAAACATCAGTGCCAGAGGCAGCGGGTAAACGCTGCTGCCAGAGCTCCCACCCCAGCCTCCACCACGGTCGCTGCTTTATTTCCTCTTTAATCCCCATCACTGGGCTCGTTTCAAATGCAACTACTCGCACCTCCCATGCAGGAGCACCTCCATCTTGCTTCAGCCCCCTGCGCAATACGCCAGGCAGGGAAATCATCTCAGCGGGCCCAGGAGATGTTTAAGGGTTGTACAGATGCCAAAGCATGCAGGCGAGCACTAACGGGGCTTTTTAAAAGCAATTAAGACTGAGAGGATTTTACAGCCAGAAGCTGATTTTAATAAGGGTCATAAAACCCACAAGCTTTCTCGCACGGTCTTGAAAATTAGTTCACGGCTTTCTGCAAAGGCATGCTGAGAGCGGCAGCTGGCCATATGCCTCCGTCTGCACCCGCTCCTTCAGGGTGTTTGTGGCGAGGACCAGGATTTCCAACAGCTTTAAAGCCTGTGCCTGTACTCCAAGGCCCCAGCCTCAGCTCTACACAGCAGCTACCAACCCATTGCCCAGAGAGGTGACGCTGGAGGCTCAGTTCCAAATACCAGCATTGATATCATCCACAAAAAGAGTTGAGTTTAAATTCGGGGCATCGCTTGAGGCAGAAATTTGGGGGGGGGTTCTGAGCACTGGTCAGAAATCTCCCTTTTCCCCATTAACCTCTGCTGTATCCGCCACTTCTGAGAAGGAATAATCACAAATCCCAAGTCACAAGTCATCTCCCAAATCACAAGTCATCTCCCGCTGGCTGAAGGACCTGCGAACGCTTGCCTTTAGATGGCACTGTGTCAAACAATATCCGTGAAAACCAGCTGTGGAAAGGGCTGTTGCTCCTGCCAACGCTTAGAAACATTTTTGGGACTGACCTCTGTGCCACAGGGGAGGAGAAAGAGCATTTTGTGCCCACAAGCAAGGACACGTGAGCCTGAGATTACCCCGTCTGAACTGAAAGTGCCACGAATGTGCGCTCGCCCCCGCCTCGCTGGAGCCGGGAGCACCGTTAATTTGGCACATTTAGCATAATTTGGCTCTGATGCTCAATTAAGAAACTAATTGTGGGGGTGGGAGAGCAGCTCTGGGGAGGGTCTCTGCTGCCCCTGAGCCCTGTGACACCCCTGGGAGCCATTTGGTCCAGCCACCCCCTCCCCAGCTTCTCCCCTACCTACAGAGCCGGTGTAACCCATGCTCAAAGGGCGAGAATTTACCCTTTGGATGTTTCACAATGTCCTGGATCAATAAACCCGCATGGGGCCAGTTAGAGGTGACACGGCAATGCCACCAGCCCAGGACATCAGCATTCCCTGGGCCCCAGCTCAGGATAAATCAGTAATTCCCTATTTCTGATGCCAAAGGGGTGACACTGCACGGACCCAGGCCCAGCTTTCCCCACCCCTGAGTCTGGATCTGCTACACCGGGACACGCCGTGGCCATCCCAGCTCCGGCCCCATGTCACAGCAGCCACGTGGGGACCCTTCCCCAGTGGGTCTGAGGATGTCCCCGCACTTGGTGAAGGAGAACGGGGCATGCGACGCCCACAGGGCAGCAAACACCACGGGCTGCCCACTGCGACCCTCTCCCTGCCGTGGCCCAGTACCAGAGCAGCGCATCCCTGTGCCTCGGGACACATTTGTAATGTGGAGCCTTATAAATCCCAGTTGTGGGGCTGGGGCGGGGAGGGGGGGGTGTCCAGCCCTCATGGGGGGACAGCACGAATCAGTGAGCGAAACCCCAGGCTCAGAGCAAAGCCCAGAGCCAGCACTTACTCCCCACACCGGTCCCAGTTGGGCCAGTTGCCTTTTCTGCTGCCAGCTCCCCGTCATGCCACTGGGCTGGACTTTGTCACCAGCCTCGCAGGTCTGGGGCAGCAGAACGCTCTGGGAAAGCCAGGCACGTCGTCCCAGAGAGGGCTGGAACCGGCCACGTGAGCATCCCACCCACTGGCAGCGGCTCAGTGGGCTGAGTTCACCCTCCCTAGACAGGGAAAGCCTCCCAAGCCCCGGAGACCTGCCTGCCTCCGACAGGCGCTTCTGCTAAGCTCTTGCAACAGCAATGATCAAGTGTGGGGTCACTGACGGCTCCCCAGTACAGATACCCCACAGGAGGCAAGGGTCTTCCCCCCAGCCCTGCCTGGGGCACTGCAGGATACCGGCATGGCTTGTTCCAGCAACAAAACCCAGTCATAAAGAAGATCCACTTCAACATGTTAAGGCTGAATTTGCCAAATCCTTGTTCTTTAGAAGGGACTGATTTACCCCAAAGTCAGGCAAAGCGCAGGCAGCAGTGACACAACCCCCTCCCCACGATCCGCCCCTTCCCTGAGCCCCCGATCACACATTTACAGCCCCTTCCTACAGACCCCGGCGGTCCTCAGCTGGGAACCGGCTCGGGATGCCCCGGACACGGTGCCGCATCCCCAGCCGCATCCCCCATGGTCCTGCTGCAGGGAGGCCCCAGCCAGCAGACGGGGGGGGGTTTCCTCTCCCCAAGCGTGAAAGCAGAGCGGGTAAAACTAAGCCTTGGCTGGGAATAACTGCGGGGGACACAGACACCCCCCTCTTTTTCTGTCCCCAGCTTTGCACCGCCTGGCTCTCCTCCGTGCATCATTATCTAGCCAAAAGCAAGACGTCGGGGAGAGATGTTTCCTACGCGATGGCTTTATGGAGGCACGTGTCTGCGGAGCCCAGATCCTGCTAAAACCGCCCCTGCCGCAGGCCCTGGGGCCCTGTCCTCACTGGATGCCCACCAGCTCCGTTATGGGGGGAGCGTGGACCATCAGCTCCTCGTATCTCTGGAGGAAGAGCCGGAGCCTGGAGGCGTAGGTGTCCTCGTTGTACGGCAGCTTCTTCTGCTTCAGGTACCGGGAGACGATGGGTTTGATCTGCAAAGGCAAAGGCAGAGTCACCTCCGTGGGGGACGTCCTGGCGTTTGTGCAAGGTTTCCAGCCTGAGGCATCGACCAGCTCCCTGCAAGGTGCCCAGAAAACCCACCCCACCCGCCCAAAACAGGGCTGGAGGAGGCAGCACCAGCTAAACCACCTTTGCCGTGAAAACCAAGAGGAAGGTGGTTTCTGATTGCAGCAACACGGGGAGTTCACCGTGGCAAAACGCGTTTGCAGGGCTCCGGGATTAGGAGAGATGCCCTAACGAGGCTTTTAATGAGGGCCAGACACGCATGCTCATCACTAGCACCCATAGTTATCCCACACAGCTGGCTCGGCAGCAGGGCTGGGAGGCTGCCACCAACTTAATTACCCCTCCCCTGCAACATGCCTTTGCGGGAGGCAGGTCCTACCAGTCCCGTGAGCTCGAGCAAAGGGCACAACCCAAAACCCCACTGCTGTTCCTGCTCACTTTATTACTACTACTTAATTTTCCCCCCAATTTGAGACTGAAAATAAGTGTACAGCATTAAATGAGTGGAGATCCCGTGCTGAAGGGCAGGGCACGGATCTGCCTTGGGATCCTCTTGAGCCAGGGCAGTGCTCGGAGCCCACGTTTTGAGCACACTCCACACCTCAGAGCAACAAGTAAAGGCACGACCAAAATTATAGGGAGATTTGCCTGGACACTGGCTGAAATGAATGCCTGACTGTGCGGCACTGCAGATGCTTTCCCAAGGGAAGGGTTGGGAGGATCCCAGATTGTTGGGAGGCTGCTGCAGGCTGGAATTGGGACCAGGGGAAGGAGGAGGGAGCAGAAACCCAGGAGAAAGAGGAGTGGGGATGGAGGGAGGTGGGTTAGGGGCTGTTGCAAAGCAGCGAGAAGCCTCTAGCATAGGGGGAGCATCACAGAGAGGTCCGGTGGAGGGAGAGGGAGGGGGCTTGCAGCAGCACGGTGGGGACATAGATGATCTTGTCCCCGTATCACCTCCCATCACGCTCATCCGCCCCATGGGGCCGTCTCACCTTCAGGCACATGTTGTCGGAGAGGCTGGGGAAGAGGTGATGCTCCACGTGGCAGCTGATGAGCGAGTGGCCGAAGGACCAGTCGAGCAGGGCGTTGCGGGGCAGGTTGAGGACGCCCAGGCTCATGAGGTGGATCCGCTTGGGTTTCCGATCGGCCGCGAACATGGGGAGGCCGATGTGCTGCGTGACAGGGAGGTGGGGACCTTGTGGTACCCGCCACCCCCAAAGCCCCTTCCCGGCAGAGCAAGCCACGGCTCTGGCCATGCAAGGGCACGAAGGTGCCGGCCAGGCTGAGCCATATTTTGGGGTTTGGCTGCCAACCCCAGCACTGGGTTCATCCCTAAAGTCACTCCGCCCTGTGCTCGTCTGTCCATGGAGCCAGTGCGGAGCACCCGGGCTCTGTCCCCCAACCCACCCGCGCTATGTGCCACCAGCCTCTCTCCATCTGAGAGACCCGAGATCTGCAATATCAACTGCACGTACACGTGCAAACACACCAACCGCCCCCGGAGGACATCACCCTCCGACCCTTCACACCCATCTGCCCCCATGTTCTCCCAGGGCCACCTCTGTCCACCCCAGCGCCGCCAGCCTGACCTCCCCATGATGGCATCGGCGCGAGGGAGGTGACAACCGAGGCCACTCGCCTTAAGCCGACACAAGCTCCAGCCAGCAGCGTCGGGCTGTGTCACCGGCACTGGGGGGTGGCTGGCCTGTCTCCAGCACCATCGGGACATCTCAGAGCTTCAGGTCTCTACCTGGAATATGTTGACGTGGATGTAGGGATGGGCCAGGAGGGAGCGGGTGAGCAGCATGCAGAGCAGGGCGGACCACGGTGACTGGAAGCCTGAGACGTGGAGCAGCAGCCAGTAATGGCAGTAAAGACCCAGAAACATGCAGCAGAGGGTCCGGAGAGCTGCTTTCCACTCCACATTCCTCAACAAATCTGTGCGAGGAAGAAGAGGCAGCACATGGGCAAGGTGCTGATGCTTCCCCACCGCTGCTGCTCCAGCGACCAAGCTGCCTGGCATGCTGATAAACCTACAGCCCGTCCCATTCCATCCCATTCTTCATCTGCCTTTCCCCATCCTCCAGGTTGGTCCAAACCCCCCAGCCTTACTGACCTGCTGGTTTTTGGGGCTGGGGCCTGGAGACACCCCCCCCCAGGGCAGTGCCCTGTGGGCTGCAGCCCTGGCAGAGGCTCCAGGTGTGCATCATCACGCAGGGATTTGGCTGCATCTTCGTTTCTTACAACATGCCAAGTCATCACCTGCGGTTTTGGCATTGCCCAGAGCTGTGGCGTTCAGCCCGACAGCCCGGGCTTCCTCAGCCTCTCACTATTTTCTGGCCTCTTCTCCCCAGTCGTTTCCTGGCACCACTGTTTCCCCTGAGCCGCTGTGTCGTCTGCCCGAGCTCATTGCATCCCGGCCCCCAGAGACCCCCACGCCTCCACCCCTTACATAGCAAATGCACCCTGTGCGATGCTCCGACTGGCCAGAGACCTACGTGTGACACTGAACCCTGCTATGGCCAAGGGTCTGAATTACAGGGGAGCAAAACTGAGGCACTTCAGGCTCGTGATGGCCTTTGCCAGAGCTTTCAACTCTTGACCCAGCATAGGAAAATGTGAAGCGTTTCTGAGCACCAGCAGAAAGGAGAGATGCAGCAGATGCCTTCCCTGGAGCAGGTGCAGCATCGCCTGCCTTTGCTGCAGCCCCGTGTCACGCTGAGGGCTGGCGTAGTCGATGTGATGCCTCCAAAGCAGGACCCTTTGGTGGGGTGAGACCAGGACGCAGTAACGAGCTCACCGTACCCAGCACCCCATCCCAAGGCGGCTGGGGCACGTACCAAGAGCAACCAGAGGGGTTATGATGGGCACTGCAAGAGGCGCGATGAACATGTAGATGTAGCGGTTCAGGAAAGGGAGCTTCCAGGTGCTGGAGTCCCCCAGGCCGATGACATTGGTGTAGCCGTGGTGGATCTTCACGTGGTTGTAGGTGGCCTGCTCGGCCGTGAAAGCTGAGCAGATCTGGGAGGGAAGAGAAGGGGGAGGCGATGCCAATAGCTGTGGTGCCAGGGTCGGGCACCTCCTGGCTTGGGCTCACGGGGGAGACACCCAGGGAGACGCTCTGCACCCCACAGCCCCCCAACCAGTCTAGAAAAGGGCTTCCTAAAGAGTTAAGCACTGAAAACCATTCCCGCCGTTCCCTGCAACGCGCTCTCCTGCTCTGCAGCCCCGTGGCCAAGGGGACCGACGCCAAACCCCGCAGCCCAGCACGCCACAGGGGCTGTCCCCAGCCAGGGGCTCCCCCCCTGCCCCGCTGCCTCCAGGCAAAGCCCCACAAGCAGGGATCTCCCGGGTGCTCCCTGGTGTAGCATCACTTTCCATTTAACTCTCTGGAAGGTTTTGGCTACGTCTTGGTGGCTGTTCCTGAGGGGCTTGGGGTGCTGGCAAGGTGCTGATGGGGTTTTTGGGGGGCCTGCCACCCCGAACCCTGTGGCCTCACTCACCTCGATGAAGAAGATGGCCCACACTTTGCCCCAGGACTTGGACTCAGTCAAGGCGTTGTGACTGGCCAGGTGGCTGCCCTTCACGGTCAGGGTGTGATGCACCACGCCGAGGATGAGGACACCCGCCAGGAAAGGGATGGCCTGGGCTGACCGCAGGCACAGGAACCCTGCAGAGAAACCAGCCGGGCAGGAGCTTGGCCACGCACGTGTGCTGCAGCCCTCCTTGCCTCCAAGCCGGGCTGGAGGTGTTGCTACACCCAAACATGCCAGCCGCTGCCCTAAACCTGTTTTTCAGACGTAGTGACAAGTATTTAAACTGCCCGAGCCAGAAAGCTTCCCTCCACACCACCCTGCGTGGCCAGACCAGCCACGCTCGCCATCGTGCCGAAGGTTTGGCCGCTTCCAGCCGCGATGGCACCGGGCGCTGCTGGTGCCAGGTCCCGTCCCGCAGCTCCAGCTAGGATCCCGCTGGTGCCAAATACGATCCGGTGAGGATTTCAGCGTCCTCAGGAATTCAAAAGCAAGAGAAGGCACCAGCTGCGACTTTCCAGCCGTGCCACCGGAGCCCCGTGCTATCCATGTCCCCCTGCACCCGCCACAGCCATCGTCACCAAAACCTCCAGGGCTTCCCTGTCCTGCCGTGGGGCACAGATGGGGCATGTCGGTCCCTGTTCTGCCCTGTGCCCATCTGCCCGGGCACCATCCCCTCACCCCAGGCTGTATCCCGGGTGCCGCCACCACCCGCGGCGGGCTCCCAGCAGGGTCAGGATGCCCCATGGCACGGGGTGAGGGGGCTACTGTGGTTTTGTTACAGGCTTAACAGGCTGCCAGCACAAATGAAGATGCACCGCCGATGCAAAAGCCGCGAGGAGGAGGTGAGATCCCCCTGGGACCCCCAGCTGCGGGTTGGGGCGGGGCGGGGGGCTGAGCCGAGTTACCTGCCGGGAGCAGGAGGAAGCTGAAGGCGAGGATGCTGGTGTCCACGCCATGCCGTTCCCACCAGCTGCTGCTCTTCACCACCTTCTGCACCAGCTCCGAGAGCTCCACCATCAGGGCTTCCTCGCACCGCCCCGGCTCCTGCCCTGCTCGCTGTGGGGCTCCCCCGGGGGTCACGTCCCTGTCACCCAGTGCTGGACCCGGCTCCCAGCCCTCTGCCATCGTCTCGGTCCTGCTGCCATCGGTAGGCGGCATGCCCTGGGGTGGGGGGTCCCCTGTCCCCCTGAGCCGGGGGGTACCGCTGACCTCGCCGTTGACCTGCTGCCCCCTCCACCTCACCGGGTCCCCGTCCTCCAGCGGCATCTCCCTGCCAAGCAGAGACCACATAGGGTAGGGGAGCAACCCTAGGGGAGCACCCACAGCACCCTGACCCGCCGCAGCCGGGCTTCCCAGCTCCCACTGCAGCCGAAGGACACGGGAAGGGCAGGGATGGAAAAAAATAAACAACCCGAGGAGGACGCAGCCAGCAGAGACGGCAGCAGAGCCATCCAACCTCCCACCCCGGGGACACCCCAGCCACCACCCGGCCACCGCAGCCCCCTACTCACGCCAGCCCCGGCGTGGTGGCTCTCCCGACGTCGGCCGTTTCGGGGCGGCCGGCCAGCCCGTGCGGCACCGCGCACCGGTGCTGTGCAGCAGCGATTTGGAGAAGGGAGGAGCAGGGGAAGACGGGGAGGAGAGCGAATGCAGATTAGTGATGGCAATAATCCGCCTTGGTGGCCCATTTCGGGGAGCAGCCTTCGCGGCAGGGCCGTGGGGAGGACACTCAGCCGAGAGCACTGGGAGCAAGGGCAGGCAGAGGAGGGAAGGCGTAGAAAAAAAGATGGAGAGAGGTAGTGGAAACGCTGGAGGGGAAGGAGCCAAGTGCCAGAAATAGCCCCGAGAAACCCAAGCGGAGCACTAAGGGTGGGGATAGGGTTTCGCTTCTGCCGGGGAGCGGGAGCAAACGTTGCCCGGCCCGCGAGGGAGCCGTTTTGGGGAGAAAACCAGCCCTTTTCACAGCAAGGAGCAGGCTGCGGGAAGGAGGGGACAATGCACGGCTGCGCGGCTGCCTGCCCGCTGCTACGGAGCCGCTTGGCACCCTCCTCCGTGCTGCGGGGGGGACACGCCGAGCCCAGGGGCACCCGGTCACCCCAGATCTGTGCCCAGCAGCCAGAGCGCCCAGCCCCGATCCCCACAGGGTCCCCCTTCTCTACTGGGCTCTTTTCAGGAATTTCGTAAGAATTTCCTCCCCTTTCCATCGCTGCCTTCTGACTAATCACCCAGGCACAGCGCAGGCGCCCCCCCCGAAGGCTTTGGGGATGCCTGTGCACAGATCTGCACCTCCTGAGCCCCATTTCTTTACAAAGGCTAAAAACACATCGCTTCTCACTGGGGCACAGGATTTCTTCTTGCTTTGTTATTTCTCCTAACCAAAAACTGAATCAGCTCAGCTGATCCACCAACGCCTTGGGGAACGCTGACATCTAGCAGGTTTGCTATGCCCGTTGCTGGGGTACCCCAGCCCCAAGCTGGGGCAGGCTCAGCACATCACTGCAGCGACCCACGGGGAAGCAAACCTCACACCCAAACTGCGCGAAGCCCCGGGGAATTTTTTATTGTACCCTGGGAAAAAAATTAATAAACATTTTTAAAAATCGCCCCTACTGCCAAAGGGGCAGAGCTGAGGGTGCCCTAGAGACCTGCTGAGGTTTCATTTCTACTGTAAGAGCTTGTGTTACGAAAGATGGTTTCCAGAGCCAGGGACACCAACAAATTAAAGCAGCGTCCGAAGCCCAGCGAGCTGCAGGGCTGGCTGCAGCCGGCCAGGTCGGTGATTCATTCTGGATACACAGCGCAGCTTTCATCACCCGCTCGTTAGCGAGGGAAGCCCGCAGCCGGGGAGAGCACCCATGGGTGCTGCCGGGCCAGCGGGAGGTGGGTGTCGGATCCGAAGGGTGCATCGGGGGGGCTGCTGGGTCCGCTCCTGTCTGGTGCCTTCTCTACCTTCATCACACCTCGGATGTCACCGCGAGGGACGGCGGCAGCACGGTGACGAAGCTGCTGTTGCACAAGTGCAGAACGGGGCAGAACTGGTTGTGTGGTGGCAGCCGAGGAGGAGGAGGAGGAGGAGGAGGGGATCAGCGCCACATCCAAGACCAACAGGAGCCATCAGGATCCCACTGCAGCTGACGGCGAGCGTGCCGGGGTGCGAGCGAGGCAGGCGCGTGGCATCGCTTGGTCCCGTGCCACCGCTGGGACCAGGGGCCACCTGGAGAAGAGGAGAAACACTGGGTTGAAAACCCATACGAGGAAGGCTGAATTTTGGCTTCTGGGGAAAAGTGTCAAACCCATAAGAGCCTCTTGCTTCGAGCTGCAGCAAAGGTGGGATTCGCGATGCCCACGGAGGAGCAGCAGCCATAAGGAGAGTCTGCAAAGCCACAAGGAGGGACAGAAAATTCAGCGCTATAGCCCTAAATCTGCTTCCTTGCTGCCTTGCAGAGCTCCATTTTCAAAAGAAACTTTTAAACCCCTGTTTACATCTGATTTTCCACCACGCGTAAGCGAAGCCACGCAATCCTACTGACCCCACTAAGATTTTAGGGATGAAAGCAAATGCTGACTTGGCCCTTGAACCGTGGGCACAAACACCTCCAATTTAGCAGGAAAAACACATTAAAGGCTCAGAAATCCTTCGGCGCAGCGGGGCAGCCGGAGGGGATCAGCCTAATCTACAGAAGAGCGAGCTCTTCCCGGCGGCTGCCAACCCTGTGCTGCCCCTTGCCCCAGGCAGCACGGGGGTCCCACGCGCAGACCCCGCTGCCTCCGCAGGCAGCTGCCAGCCCCGAGGGGGTCCTGGGGATCTGACACCCACCACTGCCCTCGTCCGACCTCCAGCCCCTCTGCCCACAGGGCTGGGCTCCCTCAAAGGCCAAATCTGGCCCCCAGTGCGGTCCCCCCATGTCACTGCTTGTCGTGGTTTAGCCCCAGTCAGCAGCCAAGCCCCACGCAGCCGCTCGCTCACTCCCCCCCGGTGGGATGGGGGAGAGAATCAGAAGAGTAAAAGTGAGGAAACTCATGGGTTGAGATAAAGACAGTTTAATAGGGAAAGGAAGAGCCGCGCACGCAAGCAAAGCAAACCAAGGCATCCATTCCCTGCTCCCCACGGGCAGGCGGGTGCTCAGCCATCTCCAGGAGAGCAGGGCTCCATCACGCGTAACGGGGACTGGGGAAGACAAACGCCATCACTCCCAATGTCCCCACTTCCTTCTTCTTCCCCCAGCTCTATACACCGAGCATGACCCCATACGGTGTGGGACATCCCTGGGGTCAGTTGGGGTCACTGTCCCGGCCGTGTCCCCTCCCAGCTTCCCGTGCCCCCGGCACAGCATGGGGAGCTGAAACAGCCCTTGACTGGTGTAAGTGCTGCTGAGCAACAACTAAACCATCTCCGCATTATCACCCCTGCTTCAGCACAAATCCAA
>VZTV01089646.1:56640-111543 GCA_013400875.1 Anhinga rufa | reverse complement strand
GACAGGGAGCTGCTGGAGCAAGGCCAGCGCAGAGCCCCAAGGATGCTCAGGGGATGGAGCATCTCCCTGGGGAGGAAAGGCTGAGAGACCTGGGCTTGTTCAGCCTGGGGAAGAGAAGGCTGAGGGGGATCTCCTCAGTGCTTATCAGTATCTGAAGGGCGGGTGTCAGGAGGGTGGGACTGGGCTCTTCTCAGCGGTGCCCGACGACAGGACAAGGGGCACCGGGCACAAGCTGGAACACGGGAAGTTCCACTGCAATCTGAGGCAAAACCCCTTTGCTGTGCGGGTGCCAGAGCAGCGGCCCAGGCTGCCCAGAGAGGCTGTGGAGTCTCCTTCCCTGGAGCCATTCCCACCCCGCCTGGACGCGGTCCTGTGCCCCTGCTCTGGGGGTGCTGCTCACGCAGGGGCTGCACGGGGGGATCCCGGGGGTCCCTGCCAGCCCCCGCCGTGCTGGGATTCTGTGAAAACGGGCCATTTCAGCGTGGCATGGGGGCACACATGCCAGGCTGGCAGGACCCAGCGGAGCACAAGTGCTCCCTGCTGATCCCCCTGGGGTTCCCCCAGCCCATGGGGCAGAGCCCGCTGCAGCCCCAAAGGGGCCATTTCCAGCCCCAAATCCAGGACCTGCTTTCAGAAGTTGCAGTATTTGCACCCCAGGGCTGTGGTGGGGGGGCAGAGCCCCCGTGGCAGCCCCTCCATCCCTATGGCCACCCACCGCGTGCACCCTCCTCCTCCTCTGGGTGAGGAAGGAGCAGGCTGCAGGGGCTGGCAATGGGGCACCATCAGCTCCCCTAGCTGCCACAGCCGGACACCCCAAAACCACCGTCCCTCCTTTTACCCTGGCATCGCTGGGGCTGTAGAGATTCAGGCCACATACATTTGGGTAAATTAACTTAATGAGGGGTTAATCACCACCATCCCCTCCCCAGCAAGGAGAGCTTAAGCGCCGTCCTCTTTTCCTTTTGGGGTCTGGCAGAGCCACAGGTTTCTAAAGGAGAAATTCGTGGAGTTTAAAACCTCACGCCAACCCTCTCCCTGAGCCTGATGGCCAAGCGAGGAGCTCCATCTGCAGGCAAAGCAGCCCCAAATCACCCCCAAAACCAGCTCCGTCCCCCCAAATTCGGGCCCTGGCACAAGGGTGCTTGGCACATCCCAGGCTCCGTGGCGGAGCAGCTCCCGTGGCTGCTGCCAAGCCAGGAGCTCGGCACCGGTCCCCACTCACCCACCCACCCACCCACCCACACCGGGGCTGCCCCACGGCTGGCCGGGGCACCCCAAAACCTCCATCCCTGAGGCTGTGGGGTGAGGAGAGAGCGAAGAACCAGCTCGGGAGTCTCGGGGCAGGCACCAGAGGGAGTCACAGCCCTGTGCAACGGCCGCTCTCGCTCTCATTTTGCCACAAGCGCAGGATGCCCAGCTCTGGACTGGTGGGCTCCCAAAAAGTGACACCCGGCCTGACCCGTGCCTCAGGGCGAGGAGCTCTCGGTGGGCGGCACAGCCACCCAGCCCTAGCCCATAGGGTGCAAAGTGTGTCCCCCGCCCCAGCAACCGAGACCCCGGACGCAGCCGTAGCTTCTCCCCAGGGTGCCCGTCACGGCGGTGCCAGGCTGGGATGGGGCTGCCAAGGCGGTGAGATGCCAGATCCGGCCAGGGCTGTTTGGTAGCCCGCGTGCTCCCAGCCCCGCTGGGACGTGGCAATGCCACGCTTTTAACCTTAAATAAATACTCCCCCGGGTCATCTCACTGTTTGCAGGGAACAAACGGCCACTTTGGGCGATGGAAAACTTCCCGCTCGTGCTCAGCAGCTCCGGGAAGAAACTAGATCCCAGCACCAGCTAATCTGGCCGATTTGTTTGTGCCAGCTGGCATGGCACAGACCGGATGGCAGCGAGACGGGGCAAGCAAAGCCGCGCTGCCCTGTCCCGGGTCATGCCCGGGCTGCCGGCAGGCACCGCGGATGGAGGCCAGTGGTCTCATCCAGGCTCTGCGTTGGTCCGATGCCACCTCGCGCCGCCCCGGCACCTCGGGAGGAAAGCAGCTGAATGGCAGAGCCTCCCAAAGGGCATCGCCCAGCTAGAAAGGGGGTGCAAGGCCCCCACCCCCAGTGTCATTCACACCATCTGTGCATCATTGCCATACCTTCCTTGTCCCTGTTTGACCCCCAGATGGGTGCTGGGGGGTGGCACGGGCGGAATTGCTTTGCTAAACCTCAACGATGTTCACCCCGGGGTGAGAAGAGCCGGGATTAACCTGCCAGCAGCAGCTGGGTATGGAGGCATCAGCTTAGCTCCTCCGCGCTGCACGCTTTAGGGGCCACACAGCGCAGCAGGACCTGAGCCCGCCTGGCTCCGGGGTCGGGCCGATGGTCCTCCAGGTCCTGGCCAGGCCAGTGTGCTGCCCTGCCGCAGGGATGGACCACCAGCATCCCCCACTCGCAGAGCAGGGACGGACCCATGGGACTGCCTGTGCAGAGCGGGAGGCTCTTCCTTGCGTGGGGTCGGACGCACGCCTGGTATCAGCTACCCCACGGAGGGAACGCAACTGCCTTCCCTCGCCTCTTTTCAGTAGCCATCTGCAAACACAAACCCAAGGCTCCACGTGTGAGTCCCTGCCTTCCCCGGGCTGCAGGGCCGGGCAAGACCCGCAGCAGCAGATGATGCAGGAGATTTATTCAAAGCCAATTGCACGTGTAAACCAAACCCAGCACAAAACCCGGCCTTGAGCCCTCGGACGTTGCTTCTCAGGGCTCAAAGCCACGGCACCAAAACCCATCCCTGCCCACGAGCACCCCGAATCCCCCCGGGGACTCGCCGCGTATCCACCACCGGCCCTTTTGGCCACCGCCGCTGGATTATCCCGATACCGTACCCAGACAGCGTTTTCAGTTTTATATATCAGCAGTGAATAAAGCAGTTGTCATCCGCCCCCTGCTCCAGCCCAGCTTAATTTCCAAAGCCTGGCTGGAGGTGTCAACTAATCACAGACTTCCTCCACTTAGCAGCTCAGGGCAAAGGTAATCACTGGTTTGGGTGCATCTGTTCTTGCCCCAATCGAAACTGCTTGCCCCCACCCCTCGGTCCCTGGCGTCACCGCCTGGCCGGGTGTTACCCAACGCAGGCGCACGGCGGAGATGCCACGGGCTCCGTCCCGCTCCACTTCCAAAGCGCCAAGCCCGCCGCCGGCGGTACCACGAAGGGATGGCCGAGCCCTCTCGCCCACTGGCCCGGCAGCTCTTTTGTGACCCTGGAGGGCTGAGGGGTCCCGGCCTGGTGGCAGTGGGTGCCGGGGAGGGAGCCAGCCGTCGCTCCCTCAGCCAGCGATTGGAAAGATGCCCCTGGACACAACGCTGCACCTCCAGTCCTCAAAAATTAAATACAATTTTCCTTGTAATCATGGCGCTACCCAACTCCAGACCCGCCCCCGCCGCCAGGCGCCCTCCCAGTCCCCAGAGCCACCGGGGCTGGCCACGCACGTGTCCCCACGGGCAGGCACCCAGCCCAGCGGCTCCCCGGCAGCCGCCCACACGAAACTTTTACCGCTCAGCACAGGCAGGGTGACTCCAGGCTCCGTCCTCTGCCCTCTCTAGGAAAGAGGGACGTTTCCAGCCTCCTTGGCACGTGGCAGCGTAGGGATGGAGGACGACGGCCCCGGCAAGGTTGTGCCGGGGACAGCACTACCCGGCACTTGCCGCCTCAGGCTGATCTGCGGTCAAGCAAGGACTATTTGCCGGCTCAGCGCCACCATCCACAGCTGCTCTCCGGGGCCAGGTCTCCCTGCCAGCTCCCACCGCCAGCTTTGCAGGCCAGGAGGGAAAAGGGCCGGGAGGGAGGGTAGGGCTCGGGGCCAAGACCCTCTTGCCTTCTCCCCATGGCGTATTTGGACACGCTCTAGCAGGGCCGTTGCACTTGCCCAGTTTAAGAAACCAAGCTAAGGCGGGCGCAGACCAGTACCTGCATCTTGACTCCATCGCTGCTCTTCGTGGGATCAGGGGATGTTGAATTCATGGAAACCAGGAATTCCTGCAAGACAGAGGGCTCTCTGCTCATTAAGAAGCCCATGCACAGAGGAGGGGTTGCACGATGTGCCTCAGATGGGCACTGCCCTCCGCCGGGCACGGCACTGTGCTCTGCCCCGGCATCTGCTCTGCCCCAGCACGGCGGGTTGGTGCCACCCTGGGTGCAAACAGCACCCATTTGCAGGTGCCCGCTCCCTCGCCAGTCCGGCCGGAGGGGAGGCGAGGGCAGCCGGGGCCGTGACGTAACCCACCGTGCCCGGGAGGCAGTGCCTGGAAGGGAGTGAGCCGCCCGGCCGGGGTGGGAAGCCAATGCGCTGTGTCACTTCTTCTTCGGGCTGGAAATTTGGTCGGGAGCCAAAGGGCTGCCCAAATGCAGCCGGACTCCAAGAACACACCTCCGTCTCCCCAGGTCTCACACGGCCATAACCTACTTCCCCGCTTTTGGGTGCTGCAAGGGAGGTGACGGTTGAGCCGAGGGGCCGGGGCGAGGGTCTGCTCTCCTGGCTCCATCGGACGCAGACGGGTTCCAGCTCCCTGCCAGGCTTGGGAACGCATCCAGCCAACACCCCACGTGTCCACCCTGCCCATTACACGCGGGGCAGCCCCCAGCCCCAGGCAAAGGGGACTGAATTCCTGGGGCTGAACTGCCCCGATGGGAAGAGCCCATCCTTCCCGGTGGGCACAGGCAGCCCACCGGAGCGCTGCCGAACCCGCCTCCCACGCGTGCCACCGCACTGAGGGCAGTTTTTGTTTCTTCTTCAAGGCGAGCACCTAGATGCACCCTGCCAGCCAGAGGGATAACTCACACACCACCTGGCAGCTATTTCATCAGCATGGCCAGACCCATAAAACCAGTTAGCTTGGAAAAACAGGGACTCTTCTAATGATACCTTTGGTGCAGTGGTGCTCCGGATCCCAGTCCACCAAAGGCATATCTGGAGGAACCCAGAGGAGGTTGCGGGTCAGCTCTGGCTGGCGCACGGCTGCATCCCCAACCCTGCCAGCAGCACCGGGCGAAGACGACATTCCCCATCCCCAGCACCCCAAAAAACTGGCATTTTGCAGTCTCCTAGGAAGACACGAACACCAGGAAAGCTGTTAATCCTGCAACCGGTTTTGCCACAAAAGTAAAGTCTCCCGAGCTTTGTTCCTCCAACTTTCCCCCTCCCACCTAGAGCCGTTGCAGGCGAATCCAAGGTGCTGCTCCTTAATCCGAGCCCGAGGAAGCGGGAGCCATCCCAGCCCAAGCAACCTTGCTGGTGTATTTTATTACTGACTTTGGCAAGGCCCTGCTGGGATCGGGGTCAGCGGCAGCCAGAGCTCACTGGCAGGAGGGCAAAGTGGGACAAAGTGAAAGAGGGAGGAGGCCCTTGGAAAAAAAAAAATAAATTAGGGCTTAGAATAGAAACCAGGTTAAGGCTAAACTGTGGGTGGTAGGAGCTGTCGTGACAGGTAGAGCGGGCTGCTGCCGCCAGCCCAGGTGACCCTGGGGCCTTGGAGCCATCCTCACCATCCTCGGCATCCTCGCTGAGTTTGCAGGATTGCCAGTCCTCCAATTCTGGGAGTCGCTGGGCTGGAAGGCACAGCAGGAGAAGGGCTACAGGGATGAGCCTGGGTGCAAAACCAACAAGAGCTCAGCCCTAAAACCATCCCTTCATCCCTCAGGGGCTCTTTTGGTCCGTCGGATGGCTGGGGTTCAGGACTACCCCTCCGGAAGGTCCTTGCTGCCCCCGGAGAGCCGGATCTGGGGCAGCCGGACAGAGACTCAGCGGAAATAGAGACTCAGATAGCAGCCCTGCAGAAAAAGTAAGTGTTTTTTTTTTTTCTCCTTTCTTCCTGATGGGGAAAAGAACAATCAACAATGAGCCAAGCTCTGCGCAAGGTGAGATAAGACCGACCTCCCGCAGCACTTGCGGTGGCGGGACGAGCGTCATCAGCCACTTGGCACAGCCTGGAGGGTCCCCTGAAATGCGCGGGGTGCTGCCGGCACTGCCCCGGCACCCACCAGCCCCCGGGGAGCCCATGGGCGCCCGGAGCCGCCGGCGAAGGCAGGAGCCGTCCCGTGGCCACCTTCCGAGCTGGGCCATGGGCACGTCCCCGGCTGGGCCGCGGCCAGCTGGAGCCAGGCAGGGAGCTGATAGCTGGATTTACCAAGGAAGGCCGGGAGCAGTTCTGGGAATAGCCCTGTCACCTGGCACGAGCCCACTTCCCAAGCAGGATGTTGCCTGCCAGCACATTGTATAGGTGATGCTTCCAGAAAATTGGGCGATTTGCTGGGAGAGGCATGACTAAGAATTGTGTTTTGTTGGGAAAAGGGGTGAAACCAGCCTGCCTGGAGCTGATAGAAAGCGCCTTGGAGCACCTGGGGTTCAGCCTGTACATGGACCGATGGCTTTCCCCAACGCACAGACCACTTGTCACCCAGGATTTCACTCCATCTGCTCCAGACTCGGAGGAAACCTGCTGTCAGCCATGGCAAAGAAACCATCCCTACGGCCTCCGTCTTCCCCAAACAGCAGGTCTCCTTTTCCCATAGTGAAAAGTCCCAGGGTTAACAAAATTACCTCTCCAGAAGACAAGTCCAGGCCAATATTGCGAGTGGGTTCTCGTGCCCATCCCCTGCCCTGCTGAAGGGCTGGGCACGCTGTCCTCAGCCCGTTTGGAAGGCTGGGCTGGTGGGGAGCCGGGCTGGGAAGGGCATCTGAGGACAGATGGCAAGTGCTGCCAGCTCCCCCTCCCTCTGTACATACCCAATAATTCTGAGGAAGAACCAGTGTGAGGAGGTGCTTTCTTTTTAAGTCTTCGGTCCCAGCACAGCCTTATCCTGCTGTCGGGGCTGGGACAGCTCTTGGCATCCTCTGTCCTTGGGGTGATGAGAAAGGGAGCCTACGGTCTCCTTCAAAGGGAAGGCACACATCCCGTGTCACCTCCTCCAGCCCCTGGTGTCCACGGGATGCCCGGGGAGGGCTGGGGACCCGCTCATCCCCCCCTGGCACGGAAAGCCACCCAGGAGGCGGCCGCAGCCTCCAGCCCCTCCATCTCACGCAAGGTCAAGCCGCGGGGCTGGTCCTCCCCAGGGAAAGGTGGTTGGAGCACGTGGCGTTCCTGCCCGGTGGAAGGGAGCACAGCCCCAGGCCGGGTGAGTAACGCCTTCGGCCGGCTGCCTCGAATACCGGGGGTTGATCTATCACCCGGTGCCAGCGGGCAGGGAGGTGTGCTGCTCCCCTGGCACCCAGGGGGCCCCTCTCGGCACCTCCAAAATGCCTCCGGAGGGGGTCAGGGAGCCTCTCCCTGCTCCTGCGAACAGGGCTGACCCAGCTCAGCACCATGTCCCAGCGCCGCGCAGGCTCGCCCCGCTCTTCTGTGCCCTCTCCCACCCACCCACTCCAGGCAAGTGGTCCCCATGCCCTGCTCCTGCCACGGCACCTGAGCCACCAGCCACGGACTCTGCTGCCCTCTACCCCAGCCACCCCCAGCCGTGGCTCTCGGGCACGTGGACACCACCAGACCGTCTTCATCCCTCTCCAGGTTGGCTTTTGCCCCTCTGTAGGTGCTGCCCAGCCCCACCGTGCTCCTCCAGGAAGCCTGTGCATCCCTCGTGGGTACGGTCCAGGGTGCCACTGCCACCCAGGCCTTCCGTGAGGGATGCCCAGCACGGGGCAGGCGGCCAGGCTGTCCCTACTCCTGCCGGCGTTGCTCCGGAGCAGAGGCAGAGCTCTGGTCACAGACACGCTGATGCTGCTGCCGGCACTCTGCCCACGCAGGCTTGTATAACCTCTTACGTCAGGCAGTGCTGGACCGCGGCTGAGCCAGCTCCTGCTTCCCTCCCTGCCCGTGCCAGCCCAGCACCGTGGCTGTTCGCAGGGCCCAAAGCTCCGGGGTCCCACTCCCCGGGGATCCCCACGCCTGCTGGGTGCCCCATGGGCCCCCCTGGCCAGCAGCCTTCCCGTGGGGATGCTGGCGGGTGCTGTCACCTGGTCCCCGCTGCCACCCGAGGATGCTCGTCCTCCACCCTGCAGCTTCGGGGCACAGTCCTGCTTCACACAGAGCAGCTTTCCCAGTCGTCTTTGAAAGCAGACAAAAAAAAGGGGTGGCTTCAAGCTTCACCCAGGGGAGAAGGGGCAGGATGCGGCCTGGGCTGGTCCCTGGCTGGTGGCAGAGACGAGCCCAGCACAGTCCAGAAAGCCTTCACCTCCCCAGCCGTCCCTGGCCTGCTTTCCAAACCCGACCGGCTGGGTTTCGGGGTGCTGGAGGTGTGTCAAAGCACCGGGGCAGCAGGGCGAAGGCATTCCCTGGCACCAGAGCGGGCAGGATATCGTGCCAAGGAGAAGCACGTGCTGCTCACCTCCCCTTCCCAGCCCCCAGAACGAGAGCAAAACCCCTGGGGAGATGTTGCCTGCGTACGCAACCGGCGGCCAGCTCACGGCTGCCTGCCAGCATCCTCAAGGGCCGTACGGCACCCGCGAGACCCGCAGCCGGGTTCCGCGCAGCCCCCTGGGCACGGGCGGCTGAGCCCGTACGCCGCCGCCGAGCCCCCACCGCTGCCCCTCGGGCATCACTTGCGGGTTGCAAGGTGCCGCGGGGGTTGCTTTGGTGCTGGGTGCTCTTATGTAAGGGAGCGGGACGGCGGCGGGGATGAGCCCTGCTTTATAGGTCAGAAAATGGAGGTGCGGGGCAGTTAGGGGATTGGGCTAGGTCAGCCCATGAGTCAGTAGCAAAGGAGGGACCGGCGCGGCAGAGGCTTTATTAGCTGATGAGGGGTGGAGCAAGGCTCCGCAGGTAGGCGAGGAGCCACGCCGAGACGCGGCATCGGCCAAGCGGGGTCTCGCTCTCCCGCCCGCTGCGTCCCCCAGCACCCCGACCCGCCGGCGATGCGGCCCTGGCCCCGCTCCTCCTCGCCGCGCCCCTGACGGGTGGCTGAGCCTCTCGCCCCCCGCCGCAGCCCCGAGCTCGCCCACGGTGCAGCCAGGAAAGCGGTGATGGAGCAAGGTCAGTGAAACAGGTTTCTCCTCCTGGGTCCCTCGAGCAAGGCGTCCTTCCCTGCGCGGGCTGGGGAGCTGCGGACTTGTTGACAGCGGCTCTCGTTAGCTCGGTTATTGAGCGGGGCCGAGGGCTGGGCTCTCGGCTCCGGAGGTAGCGGCTCGGATGGGGCCACGGCCACCTCGTGCATCGCCCCGTCTCTCCCTGCGCAGGCGGCCGTGCTGTTCAGCCTCCCCTGGCCCCGCGGGACCCCCCGGGACCCCCCCGGGAGGAGTGCTCCGAATCACCAACGGGGCCAGGACGGCTGAAACAGCGGGTGTTCAAGGGGGAGCTCTGCCATGCCAGGGACCTGGAGGGGTTTGGGGGCGGCAGCCCCGACTGACCCCGGCGCCGTGGTCCGTGGCCACCCCTGGGTGCCAGTACACCGGCCGAGCGGCCAGTTCAGGGGTTGTTTGTGGTTGTGGAAAAGGGCCAGGCTGGGGGGGTTTATCACAGCAGAGGTAAAAGGCGGCATCCAGACGAGCTGCCAGAATCCTTTCCCTGCCCCACTCGGGCCTTTTGCCGTCTTGCTGGAGCTCCCACGCTCCCCTCTGCGCTTCTCGCCCGCAGTGCCCAGGCCCAGTGGCACTACAAAGCGGGGATGGGGAGATGCGGAGGTCAGCCATGCCACCCGTGAGCCCGGGGGCAGCGGCCCGGGGCGTGAGCGCAGGTGAGGGTCCCCGCTGCTAGCACCGGCTTTTGCTGCAAGGCGGCCGTGCCAGCCAAGCGCTGCCGCTTCCCAGCGGTAGGATAATGCATCGGGAATAAAGGGATGTTGTAGCAGCCGGATCCGTCCCCAGTGCCTCCTGCGAGGGCAGAGCCTGTCCTTGGGCGAGAGCAGCGGCGCGCTTAGCCCAGCGTGTTTGCTGCGACCTCCACCCGGGCACCGGCAGGCTGCAGCCTCACCAGAACCGGGGAGGGGACCCCGAGGAAATCCATCCCCACCGGGGCTTAAATGGATTTATCGCCTGGGCTTAGGTGGCTCTGGGCTGGATCCCCTCCTTGCAGCCCTGCGCTTGCTGCTCCAGCCTGCTGCAGTCCCACGAGGGGGTCGGGTGGTTCAGCCTTCGCCCAGGTGTCTCCGCCGGTGATGGCTGCTCCTGGTCCCACCAGGACCTTCTGGGCTGGGTGGCTCTGCTGGCTTTCGGGAGCGCTGGCGAGTTGCAGCTTGGCGTCCCGCGGCAGGAAAATGCAGTTGTTTTCAAACTGCATCCTAAAAAGGTTAAAGCTCAGGCAAAGATGAGGGAACAGGAGCAGCGGGAAGGTTGTCCCTGTCCCTCCAAAAAAGCAGGAGATTGGGAGATAGTGAGGAAAGCTGGGATTGCTGCTGGCTCTCAGAGCTGCCCTGGGGTCCAGGCTGGCCGGGACCCCCGGTGCGGCAGGGCAGGCGGTGCTGCGGAGGAGGCAGCACGGCGGCACGTGCGCCGAGGGGTGCTGGCTGACCCCACGGCAGCCGGCGGTCACACAGCCCCCCTGCTGCCTTCGCCGCCCGCCCTCCTCCCTCTGAAGCATCTGGGGCAGGACATACAGCCGTCCAGGGCGCCAGTCCTGCAGTGCCAGTGTTTGCCCCCAGCCTACCGCAGGGTATCGGCCAGCATCATCCCACCCGCCGTCACGGCTGGGACCCGCGCGCCCCCGTGCTGAACTGACCCCTCGTTCAGGCAGGAGATGCCCTGTCGCTGGGCGCTTGTGCGGGGCTGCTCAGTGCCCTCACCCGGCACGTGGAGCGGCACAGAGCCAGCTCTACCCGCCGGGGTTGGAGTCGAGTCCTCCTAAAACGCAGTCCCCCGCAGCTTTGGCATCCCCACTAGCAATGCTGGGCACGGCCCCATCCTCAGTTCTGGCTTCAGGGCCTTGCTAGAGCGAGCCAGGAGCCCGGGTGTCACAGGGGAGCAGGGATGGTCAGCAGCTGGGGACAAAGATCAGGCAGTGCTCAGCAGGAGAAATCCAGACCAACGCCATGTACCTAACCACAGCCACATCGTCACCCCAAAGGTCCCCCAGCCTTAAGTCCCTAGCTACGAGCCCTTAAATCCCTCTCTCCTTCTCTCCGTGCTGTTGGGGCAGGAGGCTGGGAGACGACGCCTGGCTTTTCCATCTCAAGGTGACTCCGTAGCTCCCCTGTTAGCCCCCAGTTTGCCCAGCCTGAGTGCCAAGGACCATGGGGGGGTCTTGCAGTGGGGGCATTTCCATGCACGCTTCTGCAGAAACAGCTCCATACCCCTGCTGAGGCTGGAGAAAGGTTATTGCAGCCACAACTCCCCAGTTACAGAGCAAACCTGTGCTCTGGCCCTGCACCGAGCCCCGTGGGAGGTGCTGCTTTGCTCCTGACCCTCATTCAGTGGCAGCTGGGGATTATAACACCCAGGAGGGCGTATCTCCTTACCCTGCACCTCGAGTCAATAGCCTGCCTGCTCCAGGTGCTGCGGGCAGAGCACCCGTGCTGCCCCACACCTTGGTCTGCGCTGGCTGCGCCCCAGGGATGCTCAGTGCCATCTGTGGGTGCATCCCTGTGCTCCTCTGGCCACCCCGGCTGAGAGCAAGCCAGGGTGATGGGTACTGGGGCGATGGGTACCGGGGTGATGGGTACTGGGGAGCTCACTCCAGCCCTGAGACACTTGGTGGCAGAATTCACGGCATCGCCTGATATTTTGCTAACGTTCACGAATTGCATGAAGCAGATGTAGAAAATAATTTGCCCTGATGACACCTAAAGCCAGCATTAAAAAGAAAACGACGCTCCACTTCTCCTGCTTTCCCACTTGGCAGCTCTGTCTCAGGGAGGACACGCTGTGCCGCGTCCACGTTGCCGCCTTTCGGGGCACTTTGGGTTTGGGAATAGCCACGGAGGGTCCCAAAAGCCGTTGCAAGGCCCCTGCGAGATGCTGCATCCGACCCATCCATATCAGCGCCACATCCAGCCCTGTGCTCGGCTGCCGGGGGGCGGGGGGGCACCCGTGCAAGGCACGGCAAAGCCGGGGCGTGCTGCGGGTGCTCTGCCCGGAGCCCCTTCCCGCTCCTGGCCGTCCACCTTCCTGCAGCCCTGCGTTACTCAACCTCACAGCCAGGAAGTGAATCCCTGGTGGGATGGGCAGGAAATAGTTAAGCAAGTGGCGTGCAATGGCCTGGGGTGAGGGCACCTTGGCCACCACGGGCTCCAGGTGAGGCTGGAGGAGAGGAGCATCAGGCAGGGCTGAGCACTAGGTGCTCCAGCCCAAGGGAGATGCTCCCCTGCGATCCCCGTTGCTCACAGGACTCCCCCGGTGTCCTGCGGGCGCTGGCCTTCCTCGGCTCCCGCGCCAGCCCCGCGTGGCATGGCTGAGCACGCGTGCCATCCCAGGGGAGCAGCCAATAACCCCGGTGCTGCCGGCAGCCTGGGGGATGCAGCCACGTCCTCCCCGGGCTGGCCGCGGTACCCAGCAGCCGAGCGGGGATGCTGCCGCGCTCCCTCGGCACCTGCAAACCCGCATCCCCAACGCTCACGTGCCCTTGGTCAGCCCCAAACCCCTCCCCTGCCTTCTCCCTCCTCCAGACCGCAGTCTGGGAGCCCAGCCACCTCCTAAGGATGGGGAGACGAAAGCACCTGAGTGACGGCGGGTGCCACCACATCCCCCTCGCAGCAGCGGCATGGGGATAAGGGCAGGGCCTGTGAATTGGCATCGCTTTTGCGAGCGATGCTCCTCCAGTTGAGGAGCCGGGGCTGTCTGGCTCAAAGATGAGGCATCCGGACCCCTGACGCAGCCCCTTGGCCTCACTCCACTCCCTACACACCGCCTCCTGCACCACTGGGGACAGGGAAATACATAGCCAAGCTAAACCCAGGGGACTGGTTTTGCCGAGAAGCCCGATTTAACACAGGCACGGGGCGGTTTGGCGTTCATGGCTTGGGGCGTTAAGGGACGACCGGCCCCAGGATCACAGGGTCTGTGCCAGGGAGCTGCTGCCATCCACCGCCACGGTGCCGCCGGGACCCGTGCCGCGTCCTCCTGCCCAGGCGGGCACGAAGGCCGGTGTTTGCGTGCTGGCAGCACCGGGCCGGGGAAACCTGCCGCCTGGCTCGGTTTCTGTTTGGGAGGGTACTTAAGGGTGTTCTCCAGGGTGTGCCAGCCCTGGCCTCCACCCGGCTTTCACAAGCACCCTCTCCGAAAGGAGCTTGTTGTTCTTGGCCGTGGAGCAGATGCAATTAGCACCGGCGGGCTGCTGATGGGCAGAGCGGCGATGGGGCCCGTCTGTGCTGAGGACCCGAGGACAGCCGCGTCCCTTCCTCACGCCCAGCTCCATCACGAGCTCGGTGGGATGCAGCAGCCCAGCTGGCCATGGGGAGCTGGAAACCAGGGGAAGTCTCCTCGGCTGGGGGGCTTGAACACCCCTGCGAGGGCTGCATCCCCACGCTTCGAGGGAGACAGCCTGGTTGGAAACCAATGGCCAAACCCAAAGCCAAGCAACACGCACGAGCGCAAAGAGCGGGTGCTTGCTCTGGGGCCGCCGGTGCCTCTGACAGCCACCCCTGTGCCCACAGACCATCCTCCTCACCCCGCCTGGGGCAGCCACGGGCCTGAGCCCATCTCCTGGGCTCCGCAATACTGCGCTGGTGCCGCAGCTCAGTTTTGGTCGCTCCCTGCGGTCATGGAGGTGACCGCGTTGGTCTTGGGGCTCAGCAATCCCGAGCGGCATCTCTAGGCTTGGTCTTAGCTGCGCAGGGATGTGTCCCATGGCACCTGGGCACCGTCAGGTCACCAAACCTTTTCACTGGCTCTTTGGCAGAAAAACGAGTTGGGAGAAGGGATCTCTGTCAGCATCAGCCCAACACCGGCAACTGCTTGGGCGCTCCTAAGCAAGAAGGCAAAGTTAGGCAGTGCAAACCTCAGCTGCCCCTAAATACCTGCTGCGTCCCGGCGTGCAGCCCGCAAAAGGCTCCGGTAGGTGCTAAACCAATAGATCCGCTTCTCCCTGTCATCCACTGGGTAAACTGGTCCCCATTGCACTGGAGTGACAGCCATGTGAACCAGGGTGACTCACTCCCCTCCCGTGTCCGGCACAAACCCAAAGGCACAATTCATCCCCAAAGGAATTGGAGCCAGGAGCTGGTTCGTGGCGGGCAGCCGGCGTCCTGCCGGTTATCCAGAGCAAGGGCAGAGGGCTTGGATGAAGTCACACACGCGCGCAGGGAAGGGGGTGGATTTAGCCACCATAACCTCACCTGAAAACCGGCCTCGAGTTCCGGGTCCTGCTCGCAGCCGGGACTTGGCGGCCGCCCCTGTGCTGCACTGCATCCCCGCTGGGCAGTGGTCCCATCCTGCTCTCCCAGGGCCGGTCCCAGCAGAGGGAGCTGTGACATTGGTGAGCCCAGCCACTACTGCTCTCCTTGCTGGGACGGCAGCCCTGGGCTTTGGAGAGGAACCAAAGAAAACACAGCCTGCAGAGCTCCAAAGGGACGAGTGTGGTTCAGCTCCCAGCCGGACCTGGGGGGAGCACATACAGACCTCCCAGAGCGACCGAGCTCGGGTCATTCCTTATCATTTGCATTCTTGAGATAAGGCCGGATAAGCAGTACCAGTAACACCACGAGACATTCTCTGATCTGATAGTTTGCATCACAGCCTGAACAGGCAGGTTGCCAGCGCCCCGTGGCAAGCGGCAGTTGATTCTCTCCTGTTAGGATATGTCGTTGCGAGACCAGGGGATGGCGCAGGTCCTCAGCCCACCGCTGCACCCCAGAAACCCTCCTGCCACCCAGGATCTGCCCGTAGATCGTGTACGTAAAGCGATGCAGCGGAGCTGGGAGCTGAGGGCTCGGAAAGAGAGCGGGACGGCCAGTGAGAGATGGCTCTGGGCTGCAGCCTGGTGCTGCGCCCGGTCCTGGGAAGCTCCTGGAGGTGAAAGTCCAGGCTCCTCGCACACGAACTGCCTTCCTGGGACGGCCATTTGACCAGCGCACTGGAAGACAGCTACCAGCACGTTCAAAACACCGTCTTCCTTTTGGATGGTCACACTCAAGACAGCACAGACTGGACTCACAGGCGTGATGGGCACCTGCCGGCAAAAGTCAGGGCTGGCACAGCTCAAGGTGAACAGCCCCAAACCACAGTAATCAAAACTCCCTTCCAAAAACACAGCATCAAACAGCGGACCAGAGCAGCCAAGAACCAGGAGAGAGGCCAGGACTTCCCCTCCCCGTGCTCCTCCAGCCCAAACCCCAACTCAACCACTTGCTCTAGAAAGAATGGGTGTAAATTATTTATGTCGTATTATTTATTTTGAAAATACCGTCACATATCTCCTTCTGTTCATGGCTTCGTGTGGTCCCTCAGCCCGTGACGGCACGGTGTCCTACCCAGCTGGGCAGAGCGCTCGTTCCTCCAGCGAGCAGGTGACCGTTGTCCCTTCAAGGTTGGCAGGTTGGAGCTGCCTGGTCCGACCTTGACAGTCGTCCCTCTGTACCAGGTATCACCCGGGAGCATCGCACAGACGGGGAGCAGAGCGAGGGAGCAGGAGGGCAGTCCAGAGGGACTGGTGGGGATGGCTGTAGCTTTCAGCTGCCCCAGGAAGAGAGTCTCTGGCTTGTGTTTTGTGGCAACTTAGAACTGGGTTTGTTTCTCAATCATTAAAAATAAAAAAAATAAAAATTATGCTGCTGCTGCTATCTGCAAAGGGAAAGAGAAAGATCTGTCAGCACCCCGAGGACCCAAGACTGAGCTGTACTGACAGCCTGCAAAACCAGCAGGAAGCACACAGATATTTGAGGGCTGGAAAGCCCAAACAATACAGTGGATTGGGGTGTCAGCGGATGTGGCAGCGGGGAGACCCACACTAATGCCTTCCCTTCGCCTCTATGGCAGGCACGCGGTCCTGCGAACCAAACCAAGCAAACCCTGGAAACACCATAAACCAACAACCACCCCAATCCAGATCTGCAGTCTCCAAAGGTCTGAGTAAGGTCTCAAGCATTTGGGGAGGGATTCCCAGTGCCACTGGGCACTGCCGTCAGCCCGCTCCCACCAGGAACTGCGGTTGATTTCCTAACGCCTTCAAAAGGCGAAGAGTCAAGTCGAGCCTGCGTGTGGTTGAATATCCCAGCTACAGGGACTCAGAAGAATCAGACCACAGCGCAGTCTGCATTCATATAGGTTATGAAACAAAACAAAGGCTTCACGTCCTGCCCAGCCACCTTAGGCCTGTTGAGTAATGAGCTAACACTATTGCCACCTCTCCGAACTCTCATTGTTTCCACACGAGCAGGAATTTGCCCACACACAGAAGCACTGAGGTTACCTGGACTCCTACTCTTCCAAGCGGGTTGAAAACAAGACCTTACATTATCCACATCTCCACCTGCTGAAGGGTTTAATGGCTCTCCTACTTACAGTTCAGTGTCTACAATGACATCTGGCTTCTCCAGAGTTTGCCTTCTCCTCTGGATGGCATCCACAATCTTTTTCCTGGGGCCCAATGGAATATTGATGCTCTTCAGGTCATTGTCTGAACATAGCATGAGGGCTTCTAAGTCGATCTTTTCTTTCTTCAAGATGGAGATGAACTCAAACATGTGCAAGGAAGCCAGAAAAGTCTCCAAGGGGCTGGTGTCTGGTTCGTCGTCATCATCTAAACCCAGCTCCATCTCGTCCCAGGGTAGCTCCTCCGCGTTCCTCTCCTGCAGGCTGTTGGCACTGCCAATGCTATCGTTGAGACTTGGCGAGCGCTGCAGGTGGCTCCGCAGTTTGACACCTACCCCATCTGCGTTGTCTTCACCCAGCGTGCCAGCGTCCTCCCGGCCGATCCCAAAAAGCCCGCTGCTGACGTAGTTGCGCCGGAACACCATGGTGCCCAGCCCGGGGCGGTTGAACAAGGAGTCATGGCCAGAGTCGGTGCTGACTTCTGAGTGGGCCGAGTCCATGTGCAAGCCCGGGTCACTTATGGCACGGGAGACAGTGTCTTCATCCGTGAGGAACATGTCTCTGATATTACGCCGAGTCCACTCCTTGGGGCTGGCGTACGTGCCCTGCTTCACAAACATGACGTCGTTCCCCAGCTGCAGACCAGACAGAGACCGCACGCTTTTCCTCCCGTCCTCGTAAATCTTGAACGTCCCGTCCACCTGCTTCTTCTTCTCTAGCTTCTTTTGTATTTTCGTCTTTCCCTTGGCGGTGCCATGGATGGTGGCTTGTGAGTATGGCAGGGAAGTCACCATAGACATGTGTTGGAACTTCTTGCTTAAGGTGCTACTCGAATAGCTGGAGAAGCTCATGGTATCCGAATTATCTGACATCTCTTTTCTGTAGCGTTTCTCCATCCTTTCGTGGTGCTTCTTCTGCAGCTTCACGCAGTCCTTAATCCTCCGCTCCGCGTCCCGAAAGGCTTTGTCCTTCAGTTTGCTCACCAGCTTGGGGTTGAGGCTGCTCTGCTTGGCAGCGATAGAGTCCAGGTATCGCACGCACTCCATGTGCCCCTTCATGGCTGCCATGTCCAGCGGGGTGTGGTAGTCATTGTCCAGGCACCAGATGTTGGCCCCAAAAGAGATGAGGAAGGAGAGGCAGTTCAGGTGGCCATTGGCTGCTGCCAGGTGGAGAGGGGTGTTCCCCCAGATGTCACATTTGTCTGGATCGCCCCTAGACAGCAAGAAAAATAACGAGTTAGCACGCAGACACGGCTGGCAGACTCTACCGAGATACTCCCAGTTGTACAGGGGCAAATCAACACCATGAACTGTTGCTCCTACGAAGCTACATGCCTCCAGCCCCAACAGCGTAATTTTAAGGGGGTCTTCTGGAGGGGTGTAGCGCTGACATGGAATCATGCCTCACACGCAAGTCTTTGATTATTCCCGTGACTTGAATTTAGCTCTCAGGAGACAATATCCCTTGCATTAACCTTAGTTTTGGAGGGACTGAAACCAGATTCTGAATAGCCCAGAACTGAGATACGGAGCTGATTCTAGCTTGTTATAAAATTTAAAGTCTCAAGCGTACTATTAAACGCTAGTCAGATTCGATCTTCAAATCTTGGCTTCGTTCAGATTCCATGGAGAGACATCCCAAAGCGCCTCTCCATGCACCACATCCTGCGTGGGACACCGCGTGTTCCCACCACGATGGTAGCACCGCAAGGAAACGACCGTCCTCGGCATTGGTTCTGAAACCCGCCAGCTGCTGCACCTTCCCGCCCTCCTGTTCCTTGGTGCCTGGGGGAATTCGGGGCACAGGAGCAGGGGGGTTGGACAAGACGATCTCTCGAGGTCCCTTCCAACCCCTACCATTCTGAGTGAGGGCACGCAGTCAGTAGAGAATAAGAGCAAAGCTGCTGGCATTGGCCTCGGGTTGGGGTTTTGTGGGGGTTTTTGCTGTACCACGTTTGGTTTCGATTGCATGGCTTGAAGCTCACTGGTATTAGCACATCCTGAGAATCCAGTTTCAGAGAAAGTGGAGATTAGGTTTCTGCACTCCTCAAGAGCCGGACACTCGACTAATGCCATTAGCATCCCTTCTCACACCGTGCCAGACCCTACCACTGCAAGCCGCTGACGGGGCACAACCACTTGCCCACGTCTCCTGCCTCCCGTGACGGGATGGACACAAACCTAGGACTGAAGAGAAGTCTGTCCTCTTGACATTCCTCCGTATTTACAATCTGCTGAAACAAGAGATAGCTCACATCCCTGACGGCACCAGCCTTCGCCCGAGCGTGTGCGCTAGTGATACGCAGCCAGCAGCACTATCTGTCAACAAGGCGCTCTCCCTTCGTGCACATGGATAAGGCAAAACCTTTTATTAAGGCTGTGCAGCTCCACCACCCTCAAGAGCACCTCTGGCAGAGCTCTGCCTGTTTCCGCACCTCCCTTTCAATGAGCTCTAGAGGAACCGACTACCGTCCCTCTGCCACGAGGACCCCAGCTCCGAGCCTCGGTGACACTAGGAGTCTGGAAGGCGAATGCACACTCGAGACCTTCAGCCCGCGTTACTGTAGTCCTTTAGGACCCATGTTGACAAGAGCTGGGAGCAGCAGAGCCCGCGACCCTCTCCCAAACCCCACGTGTTTGTCTCGCTTGAAAGAGCGAAAACTACCTCAGAGAAAGACCGTGGGGATCACAGAGGCTGAGGGACTTCGTTCCCCTGCCAGCTTCGCATCTTCCTTGCTAGCATCCACGCACAAGACCCAGTAACAGCCTCGTTCACCCTCCCATACCACAGGCAGGCTCCCTGCTGCTGGCTCTGGATGTTGCTGTTCACGGAAGAGCAGAGCTGGAGCAGAGCCACCCGGCTGCTCTGTGATGCCTAGTTTGCAACCCACAGGCTTTGCCGACATCTCAGCTACGCGACGCTGAAGGGAAACGATTCTGCAAAAGGCAGAAGCAACGAAGACGGCGTCCAGAGGTTAACCTGGAGATTGTTTGGACCCAGAGCATGAGCTTCCTGGCTGTATTCCCCAAGAACCACTATGAGGTCCCCTAGGCTTTCCCCTTGTGGGACCATCAGCAGTTGCTCTCCATCACACACGTATTTTCACAAAACTTATAGAAACTTAGTAACTGCAACCTTGAGCCTGCCGGCAAATTCAGCAAGAGTTAGTCAAAAGGCCCAAAACTGTGGAAGGGCTAAAAAGACCCACAAAAACTGCAGGATTTCTGTATCCAGAGCCTTTGACATCTCTCAGAGAAGCACAGAAAGGCTTCAAAAATGCGTGCGAGGGAGGAGAAGGGCAGGAGATCACAGGATTGAGGAGTCACAAAGCCAGCAGAAGGAGAGGAAGAAGCTGCCAGTACTCTGGCGATGCCGAGTTTCCAGGAGCGGTAACTCCCCAGCCCTCGCCACTACCCTCGTAGTGACATGTCCAGGCTGGGAAATTCATGGGGAGGATAAATATTTGATGAATTGCAAGAAAGGAGTAAATTATTGATGGAGATGGATTAAAGAGCCAGTGAAACTGGAACTGCCGGCGCTGGCGGTGGGACCCCAGCGCGTGAAGGGATGTTCGTTTGTTTACGTGTGCTCTGAACGGGCACATGCGTGCCCGACGTGTGTGGGGAGGTGAGCCAGGGCACCACGAAGGTCCCGACACGTACGTGGACTCATGATTTGGGCAGTGACTTAGCAGCGGCCTCACCAGAAACAATCTTGCTCCCTAAGATGAGCGTATGGATGCTCGACCCGTAAAGTACATCTCAGAGCCCATTTTCACGTCTGTCTGGTTCAGGTGGCAAAGAGCAAAGCCAGGGAGGTCTTGGGGGGCTTCATATTTGAAGGTCTGCTTTCCTCATGCTTTTTACCACCTCAGAGAATAAGTATGGGGAAAGAGCATCAAAAGCAGCTTTCCCTGGACATTTTCACTGTCTAGAAACAAGAGCGTTAGAGCAAAATTAGATGTCTAGGTCCCTTTGCCCTATAAATGTCTGCCGCAGGCGCTAAAAATGCATCAGAAGGAAAGGAGAATGGCGACTTGCAAAGTAGAGGTGTTAGATCCAGCACAGATAATAAACAGGAGGCCCTCCCTCTGGCAGGTGTCTGTCCAAGCAAAACTTCACCTCCAGGGCGCCGCACACGAGGAGATGCTGACTGCAGGGTCCACTAAGTGGGAACATATTTTAATAACAGGTGTGAAGTGCAGCACTTCTCAACTTCAAAGCGTTTTCAAGTGCTGAGTCAACTCCTGTAATAATCATTATTAAAAACGCTGTTAATTGAGCCCCTTAGGTGGATGTGTGTATCTCCTGAGTCATTGCGTTTGCACTGACACATGCGCACTCGCTCCCTTCCTGCCGGTTTTTCCTCTCCACTTCTCCCATAGGATCCCAATTAGCCGGGGAATCCACCGGCACTTACACACGTCCTTCCCTGGCTGCACGTGTGAAGTTCCTCTGATAGCAATGGGCTGGCTCACACCTGGCTCATGCGTGTGAACGAAGGATCAGGCCCTCGGACCAGGAGCCAGCTGGGTGCAGAGTATCACTGGCTTCCATAAAACCTTTTTGGATATAGGAAGAGGAAAAAAATAATTTATGGCTTGAGGAAAAAAAAAAACCCACCAGCTTCAGCATAGCCGGTCAGGGCAATGACCCAAGCAAAGACTAGAAATGACCAGAAAAGGCGAGGTTTTGGACCCAGAGCAGAGCCTTGGGTCCTGTATCCCAAGCTTTGTCCAGGTGGCGGTAGGTCAAGGATTCAGCTTTTCTCCAAGTTCAGATCCCCCAAAATCCAGCACAGGAGCTGCAGGTGAGGTTCATCTCAGGGCTCTCTGCCTGTTGCACCAGCAAAAAGCTGGGCTAGCAGTTATCGTTACTGCTGATTATTAATGCTGGCTGTACCGCGGTAGCGCCTAGGGACACATCTACCGACTCAGCGCTTCTCCATGCCCAGATCTCACGCTGGCTCCAAGCAGCCCACTCAGGTGCTGGAAGTGATGAAGCTGCAACAGCGCTCCGCCCTGCTCCTTCACCTTTCCTGCAGGTCATCGCCCAGGGGAAGGTCCCCGCCAACACGGCCACGCTGCTCCGGGCACCCACGTGGCCGTCAGCCCTGTGGCGTGTAGAGGATGCACATCACCTTCACGTGCCTTGCTGCGACCTCCACTGCTGCCCCAGCTGGGGTGATGCGACTCCCTCGAGCAGCTCGGCTGATGTCAGGAGCAATCTCGTCCCTTCCCAACCCACTGCCGAGCCGCTCGCACCCCTCTGCTATTAACATCCAAAGCATCCGTGACCCCCACTTTTGTAAGAAGGGAAACTGAGGCACGCCTCTGCAAAGAAACGCTGGGTGACAAAGCTGACTGCGGACCTGTCTAGCAGAAAGACACATCCTCACCTCTCCTGTGGCCCCCTTCAAGGCAAGAAAGTCCTGGCCGTTCCCAGCTGACGCCCCCAGACCCATGGCTAACTGGAGCTGGACTGATGCCCGCCGCTGCCGCAGCCGTTCATAACAAACCACGCTGAAGAATTACTGCCTCTGAAAAGCTGCTATACTAAATGCCAGTTAGCCCGCCTTTTCCCAGCCATCATGTTAATTGAGTTTGCTTCCCTCGCTGGAGCCCAGCCAGGAGGAAGAAAAAGGCTTTTTGTGTTCCAAATATAAGGATGAGCCACTGCCGATCCCCCAGTCCCAAAGGCTCCCTCTGTCCCCATGCAAAGGTGGCACGGACACATCGCCGGCTGTTATGGATGGAGCAATAAGCCTGCTTTGTTACCCCTTCTGTGTCAGTTGAGACGAACTTTCTTCAAGGATACCCCAAGGGATGTATTATATTTTTTTCCCCCCTCCCCATTTCAGCCCTACACCACAATCTGCTGAACACGGAGGTGTACGAATGAGGCTCCTTCACAGATGACAGAGCCTAGATAATCCTAAGCGTTCATCAGCCTGGCCTGCAACAGGGAACGACGATCAGAGCCTTGATTTTTGCCCCTAGCAGCCCCCTTCCCTCGCCGTGCTGCTCGGCACAGCCCTGCTTTCTCAGGGTGCCTCTGGCCGGCCTCGCTAGGACGTTTTATAACAGCCTGGCCCCAGCGCTCAATCTCCCGGCTTGTCTGGGCACCGGTACCACTGCCCAGCGCTGGCAAGGAGGATTCAGTTTTTCTTGCTGCCCCAAGACTCCCCCATCGCGCCCTGTGCCTTGGCATCCCCCTGCAACCCTGTCGGAGGCTAACCAGCCCCCTCAGACCCTGAAGCTGCCTCCCACCCCATCCCTGCACGGAGCCAGCTGAGCCCCGAAGCCTCTGCCTGCCCAGGCACTGCTCCATGCCACGGTCCCACACTCTCCTGCCTCACGGTGCAGGGCTCTCCGTGCCAAAGGAGGAATAGTTTGACAGCGGAGGCCAGAGAGAAATGCCCTGATATCTTGGGACACTCAGGGGTCCTCCCTCTTGCCTCCCAGCTGTTATAGTGCAGGTGCAATAGTAACATATCCAACACAGAATTAAGTTTCCTCTCTAGAGCAAGACTTAAATACTGTTCCACATCCTCCTAAGCACTAGCAGGGAATCACAGGGTCTGCCCACGGGCTCTCCTGGGTCCTGCACGATTTCCCCTCTCTGTCACCCCTGTCCCCAGGCTGGGGCTCTCCTGCCTCGCGCAGACCCAAAGCCAGTCCAGGGAGCAGAGGTGTGCCTGCCTCCGCACCCAGCTGAGCAGCGGGGCAGGGAGGCTTCGCTGATCTCTGCGTGGTCCTGGGCGAGGATCTGACACACGGAGATGAATGCACAGATGTAAACGCATCCTGCGGCCCCACAGACGCACGTTTTGCTCCACCATCCATCATGTAAAGGGCACTGGGCTTTAGCCAGGCTATTTTCCCTGTCAGGAGCGAATGTTTATTAGGCTGTTAATTAAACAGCAGCCAAGCTGCACTCAGGCATGATTGAGCCCACAAGGACCTTTTAATCCAATATGAATTTATAAAAGGGGCCCCTCCACGGAAAAGCAGCCCTTGGGCTGTGTGGAGAGGCAGAAACCGCTGGCTTGGATGCACGGATCGGCAGGGCAGGCAGCGGTGCTGCGGAGTGTCCTGCGATGGAGGCGGGCGATATAAGGACATATAATGATATAAAGAGATATAAAGTCAGTCTGAAAGGCCCATGCCATGGATGAACGCCCCACAGCACGGGCCTTTCAGACTGACTTTTTGGCCATCAAACAGCCTTTGGAACCTTTTCTAACTTCAGGATCTCATCCCCAGAGCTCCTGCCCTCATCTCTCTGGCACTGGGTGGCAGTTCCCCTCCTGGCAGGATCTCAGAGCAGGTTTCTGCTGGGCACAGTCTCTCCTGAGAGGTACACAGTAAGCCACACAGCCCTCACCCAGGGAAGCATCGCGGGGCTCTCAGCCCGGGAGCATCTCGGGATGCACCACTCAGAGCGATGTCTTGCCCTCTCCCCGCCAGACTCCGAAATCATCTCTTCCTGAGCACACTCCTATCGCGCCAGGCACTCAAGGGCTTTTCAAAGTGACTCTGTACACAGCCTTTCTGACCCCAGGATCTGAAAAGAAAACGTTTTACAATGGAAGGACAGCAATGCGCGGGGGAGCTTTGCCTGTAAGTACAGCTGGCCAGGGCCAGGGGAGCTGGCTGAAGGTTTTGCATAAGCAGACCAGAGTATCGGGAGATGCTGAGAGCCCAGGAACAGGCGCAGCAGAGACGTGGCTGACGGGGTACAGAGCTGCAAACACAGCCCAGGGTGGACGCAGAAAATCCCCGCTTGGGAGCTGAGAGCCCACCGAGCCCCTACCCAACATGGAGCAGCAAAGCCCTTCCAAGGGGGCACAATGTACATCCAGGCTGCCGACCCCAGCGCTATTCCTCAATATTAGAAAGAAATAAATCAAGATCAGCAACACCACCACCGATCTCTCGGCACAAGGCAGAGGCCACCCCACCTCGGATGCCTTTAGATGAAATGCTCAGAAAAGCAGCCAGAGTGGGAAGGAAGCACTGGGACGTGCTCCTTTGGGAGGCTGGGAACAGGAGAGCCACGTACTGCTCAGGAAGGAACTAGGTATGGCAGCTCTTGCCTTAGCACAGACCTTCTTGAACGGTTCCCCCAGCACCAAGATGTAGAGCCCTCCAGCCTGACAAGCCCCCTCTCTCCACCACATCCATGCTTACGGAGCCGGAGACCCTCAGATTTGGCAGCCCAGGGCGAGGGACCGAGAGACGCATCAGCATCAAGCAGCCCCCACAGGAGAGACTGGGCTTAAAGAAATCTGCTCTTGGGGAACCTGCTCCTGGATTTCCTGGGCTCCAGGTGCACGATAGGCTGCCCGGGGCTCACATACTCAGACCTCACTTTGGGTAAAACAGAGAAGTGTCACCTACTGCCAGCTGGCACCGCAACATCTCTATAGAAGCATTTTTCGGGACAAAAGGAGCAGTTATTCTCTCTGCCCCCTCATTTAGAAGGGCTTTTTTTCGTGGCAGTGACCCGATGTGCCACACTCCAGCTCTGCCTGTCTTTACAGGACCTGACTGCAAAAGCATGTGCGGGGTTGGGGGGACTCGGCCCCACCTGGGGGGCTGCAAGCGGGGTTTGGGGCAGGAGCAGAGTCATGGGGTGGTTATAGGGTCAGAAGAGCTAGGAAAACACAGAGCGGTTATCAGGAGCATTAGATTAGACTCAAAGCACCACAAGGAGAGAAAAATAACAGGGGTGAGGATGGGGGGTGGTGGTGTTACGGACAGAAGCCATCATTTTGTGGGGCACCTGCACCCATGCTGACCTGTGAGCAGGGAAGGGGGAAAGATGGGCTCCAAGCTACTCTGTCCCCCGGGACCAGCACCGGGCATTCGCCAGCACTCACCCTCTGCTGACAATGAGGCGCAGGGCGTCCAGGTTGCCGTGGTAGGCGGCCCATAGGGTCGGGGTCATGCCATCCTCGTCCGGTGAGTTCAGGTCCTTCTTGGTGGCTTCCTTCAGGAGGTCCAGGTAGCCGTCCCGGGCTGCTCGGTGATACTGGTCATTCATGGTGCGGAATGGTCCCTGGGCGAGCGCATGGGTGCCCAGGGGGGCTCAGAGGATGGGCATGGATGTGGGGAAGAGGGCCCAGCTTGCCTTGCACAGCGCTGCCGTACCAGGACACCTGAGAAGTCCTGGCTGGGGAGGCAGGAGCTTCTCCAAGCCCAGCCAGCCAGGCTCTCCAGCGCTTCCCCTGGGTCCTAAGCATCCTCTGACCCAACAAACCTTTCCACGGTACATTAAAAGCTCCAATTAAGCAGCCTCACTGCGTTGGGCTCAGCCGAGAGCTGTGGACACAGGGTCACGCAGTAAGAGCTCACCAGGGTCTACATGTCCCCTGAGCAGAGCGGGCTGCCAGAAGGACTCAGGGGCCATAACCTGCCTGACACCCCTGCCCGCCCCTCGCTGTAGCCACCCCATCTCCAGCGAGGACCAGCAGAGCCCTGGGGCAGAGCTGCAGGAGGAAGCGTGTGGCCTGATGAAGCGGAGCCCCCGCTGCCTCCACTCACAGCCCCGTCAGAGCGGGGCATCACCAGGGACCTGCCGGGATGCTCCTGCTCCGTGCAGAGACGGCCAAGAGCGGTTTGGTGACCCCCAGTTTCACAGCAACACCAGGGGTGTTCACAACTCAGCTTTTTATGGTTAAAATTTTATATATATATATATATGCATATATGTATATATAAATACCCCTCACATCACTAGGAAGACAACAGCAGACCCAGTTGCCATCCCTGTCCCCTCACTACCCTGCCTGTGCCCACAGGACTCTGCTTTCTAGGGAATCGTACAATGAACTGTGTAACTGTGATAACCCAAATCTGTGATAACTTACACAGGCTGGAAAAATTCCCTTCCTCACCCCCTCTCCATCCTTTAGAGACCAAAAAACCCCCCAAAAGAAACCCGCTCCTGTCCGTGGCTCAGTACTTCTACCGCAACACGCACGAGGGGCAGTGTTTGGCTTCCAGTGTCTTTTATGCTGACACAGAATTTCTGGCTGTGGCGAGCCCTGCGGGGAGCTGGATGGCCCCAGGCAATGCCTCCAGCGCAGGATTTCTGGGCCCTGGGCACCCTCTGCCGTCGGGGAGAGATGGAGCCAAGCCTGGAGGTTGGCCAAAGCACGTGGCTGTCACGGCATATTGCGCCCAACGGTGAATTGTATCCCTCGGGACATGCTGTCACGGAGGAGGAATTTCCTGCTCCTTGCTCGTGCGTTTTGCCTGTCATGTCCTGGCTTCGGAGGCGTCTAGGGCTGGACCCCACGTCTGCCACCACAGCCCTGGGGCAGCGCAGCCACGGGGCAGATGGGGTTTGGAGAGGGGAAAGGCAGACCCAGCAGATGGGTGAGAAAGGGGGAAAGGAGCGGAAAAAGGGGGAAAAGACTGAAAGACAGCAGCAGAGAGGGCTGGACGGTAAGAGGAGGAAAACCAGAGAGAAACACAGCTTATTTTTTAAGCAAGAAAATGTCCCAAGACAGCAGGGTGGCCCTAACGCAATCCCAGGTGGACCCACCCAAGCTGCGGTGACAAACCCCTGGGTGACCGACACCGAGTCGCTGTCCTGGCTGCCCCAGCCACCTCTAAGCATGCGTTTGCCACCAGAGGGAGAGTCCACTCCCTGCACGGTACATCGGCAGATTCAGACTCACCCGCTCAGCCTCCCCTGGGCGAGTCCTGACAGGGCGTATTAAACATCAAGGTATTTGGCGCTGGGATCCTTCAAGGTGAAAAGCAGCATAGTAATGTCTGCAATTCATTACAAAGGTTATTTAATGATTCTTGTATTACTACTAATTAAGATTGCTGTGCTGTACGGTGGCTCCCAGGAGGGACTGGGAGCATTGCCCAAGGCAGTAGATGCTCTTTCCTCTGTTGCTGGCTGGTAAGGACAAAAGAGGGAGGATAAATCAGTGCATTTATCCCAGGGAGACTCTGAACCTCTGGCCTCTGCAAAACATCACCACTATCAGCTCAGATTCACCTTACGGGGATCTGGGCTTCCCCCGGGAAAGGCTACAGACTGATTGAGGCTACAGGTTGATCTTTTGATCAACCGCTCTCCCCAAAGAACCCCTAAGGATCAGCAGAGGCCAGGCAGGGCGGATCTCTGCTTGTGGCGGCCAGCTCTTGACAGCACGGGAAAGACGCAGGAAGGTCTCCTTGGGCTGCAGAGTAGATCATAGGATGGTTTGGGTTGGAAGGGACCTTTAGAAGTCTCCAGTCCAACCCCCCTGCAGTGAGCAGGGACAGCCCCAACCAGAGCAGGTCGCTCAGAGCCCCGTGCAACCTGGCCTTGAATGTCTCCACGGATGGGGCATCGACCACCTCTCTGGGCAACCTGGGCCAGCGTCTCACCACCCGCAGTGTAAAAAGTTTCTTCCTGAGCTCTTCTTCGCCATCCCACGTAGTTCAGTTGGATGCTGTCCCTGTAGCGCTGCAAAAAGGAACACAGTGGCGAGCAGGCAGGAATGGGACTGAGAAACGCACAGCAAACTGCCCCATCTCTGTGCTTGCCCTGGAGGGAGCAAGAGGCAGGGACGTCACCAAAAGAGGCATCCTCATGAAGGAATAAAACTTGTCCCCATCCCCTCAGAACTGCCCTGGGTCCCCCCTACCAAAATATGACAGCTGGGGTAAAAGAGATCTTGAGCAAAAGCTCTCCCCTCGCCTGGCAAATGCCTGAATCCCACCTGCGCCATGGTTTGTAACATGGTTTCTTTCTCCTTGGAAGGAGAGAAATTAAACTCCTGAGAGCCAGAGGAAGGTGATCCCACCCTGAAAAGACAAAGGCAGAGAATCAAAGGGGAACATGGCTTCCAGTCCCTAAATCCTGCCCCATTCTAGTACTAAGCCTTCCTCATTGTTGGCACCACGAGCGGGAAAAGATTGAGCTGCCCTTGGCACTGAATAGGTACAAATGCAAATTTCTTCCTTTTCCTCAAAAACATTACAGGCATAGAGCACGCTGATGGGAATAGTATAGAGTGAGGCACGATATTTACTGTGCTCAGTTAACCAGAAAGCCAAGCCCAAAATCATCAGCAAGGATAAGCTCATCACCTAAACCATCTTCTCTCAAGGGAGGAGATCTCATGCTTGCAGGTAGATGGGTTTGATGGGGTTGCTTTGCTCTATGGTGACCGTGACCCTGCGACCGAGCGGTTCGTGCCATGCTTAGCAGTGTTGTCATCTCATGCCCTCCCCAGATAAATAACCCTTATCTCTTCATCTCTCTCCCGCTTCCCCAAAAACCAGCTATTGCACAAAATGGATCACATGATTTGCTCTGAGAAGCCCATGAAGCACTGCTGTCAGCTCCAGACATGGTATAAATCACAGAGACATCCCAACGGGTATAAATTCTTCGGCTGACGAAGCTGCAGCAACAGGGAAACTTCTCTGACAGCAAGAGCAGAGGTTTGGAATCCAGGCAGCAAAACAGGTGGGTGGAATGGCTTTTTTTGACTAGTTAATTTGCGTTGTTTCAGGCTTTTCACTGAGAATCAATGAAGTCCCAAGCTTGGCACAGGCAGGGCGCTTTAGAGGGAGTGACAGTGGAAATAGCTCACATCCTTCTTGCAGGGACTGGTATAAACCATGATGTGACGTCCCAAATACTCCCAGGGCTTTCTTACCTTTTGGTGGCCTGTTCCTCAGCCAGGAAGTATAACATTTTCTCACAATGTTTAGTGGTTGACATTTAGACGTCAAACCACATTGACCATTTGCCTCAGGATATTTGATCCTGTGAATGATTTTCTGGTGTTTTTCCAATGTCTTGCGTCAATAAACACCTAAATGTTGAGTGACAAATTAGGAATGCTTTGTTAAACTGGCCTGGGACCTCACCAAGCAAAAGTATCTTAAGCAAGAACCCGGCCTTCAGGGAACCAGGAAGAGAAAGGTTGAAAATGAAATCACTCTTTTTGCGCTCCTTGTCTCAGCTTTCCCCGTTCCTCTGATACGTCCTCTCCTCCTCGTCACATGTCCTGCTTTGGTCCAGCCCTGGACTATTCAAAAATGAAGTGACACCTCTCACTCATGGGGCTCTCCTCCCAACAGCGTTAACCCTCAGCTAAGGCGTTAGCTGAATCATGACCGAAGAGCCCGTGCGGAAGGACAGCGAGATCAGACACCCCAACTCCAGCATGGGCTGCGGACACAAGGATGACAAAGCCAGCCTGGCTTCGGGCCAGATAGCTTTCAGCCACCAGCCTCATCAGCCCCCCTCCACTCCTGCCTCCAAGGAAGTGTGGAAAAAGGGCGGCCGCATGTTCTCCATCCTGCTGGCCGTGCACTTAGCCCTGCTGGCCTGCACGCTGGTGAGCAGCGGGGCTTTTGAGAAGATTGCCGTGCACGATTACGATGTCTTCTTCCTGCTGACTGTCATGATGCTGATAGTCATCATATGGATCGTCTTCTACCTCGCCGGCACCTCCCGGTGCCCAGATGCCATCCTCTGCAAAGACTCCCATGCCGGACCCATCTGGCTGAGAGGTAGGAGTTCTCGAAGGGCTGGGGCTGGAGGCGAGATGCAGGGTGGACGGTTCGCCGGGGCATCAGTTATTACAAGGGAAACGGCACAGAAGTGTTCAAAATTTGTTCATTTGTTCATTCAGATGTGTTCAAAACGGAAGCTGGGGCACAGCCTCCTCCTGCTAGGCTGAGGCACGGCGCCATGCCCTGCTTCAGAAGGTTAGCTCCTAGTCCCTCCACTGGTTTCACTGCCAGGTCTCCCTTTATCCGCAAGGGCTCTTGGTACTTTACACCAGGTTCCTTCCCAGCCTTGCCCTTGCTCTTGCAAGAGCTGTTAGCCCCAGTCAGCGTACAAGGTTGATTGAAAATCCCTTCCAGCCAAGATTATTGTATGATTCTGTTGGTGCCAAGGTAATTCGGGTGCTGGGGGAGGAAAAACAGAGGTAGAAGCAAAGCCTCTCCATGGCAATAGTTCCTCTTCTTGCTCTCATCTATCTGCATTACCCCACACGTGCCTACATCTGTCCAACCACAGATATTCTGGTTCCTCAACAGGAGGCCTGATCCTATTTGCCATTTTCAGCCTTGTCATGGATGTGTTCAAAATAGGATATTACTCGAGCTTCTACAGCTGCCTGTCTGCAATCAAAATAATCTACCCCATTGTGCAAGCAATATTCGTGGTCGTCCAGGTGAGATGGTTGTGCTCTGTCTCAGGCAGGGGTAGAGAGGCAGAGCCACCAGCAGAAGGAGCTCTGATCTCATGGACATAAATTGATTTTAAACTTGTTCTCATCCTGTGACATTTTGGCTTACGCCAGGGTGGCTGGTCACGAGCTCTAAGCAGCCCCCATCCAGCCAGGTCTCCTCTCCCATGAAGGATGGAGAGGGAGGAGGACAGTCAGGGCAGGGACTGCTTTGCAGTCTGAAGTCCTACCCAGAGGACCACCTGCTCTGGGACAATATCAAGGAGGGAAGAGGTCGGATGGGGACAATTTAGACAGGAACAGGGGCTGGCCATGGGCAGAGCAATGGCAGTGGGACAGGGCAGGAGGAGCAAAGAGCGAGCAGACCACATCCAGCAAATGGCCGGGATGACGGGCTAGTAGGCTGGGCCCAGAGGGACCCAAGCAAAAGAGGCTCCAGCTTGCTCTCTGCTGAGCAAGGAGATCCCTGCTTCAGAATGATGTGATTTGCTTTCTTGCTTTGTTGGAAATAACGGCTTCTTTTCTTGCCCCTGCCAGACGTACTTCCTGTGGATCTCTGCCAAAGACTGCGTCCACGTACACCTGAACGTTACCAGGTAAGCACTGCTGCTCTTTGAATCCCACCGGCCCAGAAGAGCTGGGCCACTGCAAACCCGCTGCACTCTCTCTCTCACACAGCTAAGATGCAACAAGGGGATAATCCCGTCTCCCTTAACGCTGGCCAGAACGAAACCTGCTCAGTCTCCAGCTAGCCTTACATCCCAGCTCAAGCAGCTGAGGTTCATGGCCTGCGGATCTAGCACGGTTGAGATTAAATTCAAGAATACAAGCATTACTCAAAGCAGATTAGTATTAAATAAATAATTAGCATTAAATGAGTCACAGCTGACTTTTGCTTCCCTGGGGAAGACAATGATGCAGTGGGCAAGCCTCAGGCTAAAACAAGATCTTGTCCATTTTTGCAAGACTGGATCTACTGGAGACCAATCCAGACCTATTAATATATTCACTATTGAGAAGCTCTTCCAAAGCCAACAAGAGGAATTAGGCCTTGCTAATTCTTATAAGCATGGACAAAAAAAAGAGGAAGAGAGCGAGAGCAGCAAGGCAAGGATCGGGATTCCTAGCCTTGACCACTAGAGTCCTTGCACCACTTCAGGGAGCTCCCACGGTCCCTCTGAGCACGTGCACATCTATAACATGGATGGGAGCAGCAGGGCCGTTGCTTTAACGTCATGAACCTTGTCCTTCATCTGCAGGTGTGGCTTGATGCTAACACTGACTACGAACTTAGCAGTGTGGATGTCGGCAGTGACAGATGAGTCCGTTCACAAAGCGCATTCAAAATTGAAGAAGAACGTGACAGAGGAAATCTTCAGATGGCTCCTGAAAGGTAATCTGCCCCTTTGTGAAGCCATCTGGTCCAGGGAGGGAGTCCATGAGGTAGAAATTGTTCTGCAAGTCAGGCTTTAGCCCTTTTCAGAAGAGCTGGTTTGTTAAAAGCCAGGTCTTAACATTCATTTCTTAACGTGTATCACAGATGAATCAGAAAGGTGGAAAAGCCCTGTACAAATGGGATGGGAATGAAGAAGGGAAGGAAAATAGAGAGGTTTAACCTGCCACCTAAGTCCTTCAGAAAGAACATGAGGCACCAGAAAGCTGAGGTTGAAGCGTCCTTGTTTCAAAGTGGTCGCGTATTCTTCTGTCCTTGGTCTTGTTTTTCACTGACCCTAAGTACCCAGTTCTTCAGGGCTGCTAACAAGCGCTGGCTCCTTGTTTTAATTCCACCACATCTATGTGTTTTTATCTTGTTTCAGCGGGAATGAGAAGTAGCTCAGCTGAAGCATGCAATTGCAACAGCCAAATCTGCCAGATCTTCAAGAATGGCTACTTTTGGCTGTACCCCTTTAACATTGAGTACAGTCTCTTTGCCTCTGCCATGGTCTATGTCATGTGGAAGAACGTTGGACGCTTCATAGACCACCACTCCCACCACATTCACCGCCTGAAGTTCAGGCTCTTCCGAAGGACCTTCTTTGTAGGCATTGTGTTGGGCCTCATCACTCTGGTGAGTGGTTTGGGAGTCCTTATTCTTTATGAGGTGCAGGTAAATTCCAGCACTGAAGCCAGCAAGAAGAGCCAGGCACTCACCATGTACTACATCTTCAACATTGTTTGTCTGGGTCTGATGTCTCTTGTCTGCATCGGTGGCTCTGTCATCTACCGGTTTGACAAGAGAGACATGGATCGGCACAAGAACCCAACCAGGACCCTGGACGTGGCCCTGCTGATGGGTGCAGCCTTGGGGCAGTATGCTATTTCGTACTACTCCATTGTGGCCATTGTAGCCAGCACACCAAGGGACGCTATCAGCGCACTCAACCTCACCTATGCCCTCCTAATGATTGCTCAGCACACCTTCCAGAACATCTTCATTATCGAAGGCCTTCATCGGCAACCCCCCAGGGAAGACCACAAGCACGATTCTCACCAGAAGGATCTCTACGGACTCACCTTTGTCAACATCAATGCGGTGACCCTCCGTGTGCCCGACACCGGCGGCACCTTGGCTCCTAGCACTGCCTCTGGCACTGAAGCCAACCATCTTTCTGACCTTGTGCGGTCCCTCACCGCCCCCAAGAAGATGAACTGGAGGAGGAAGTTCTTAAGGGAGATCTCCATGTTCCTCCTGCTGAGCAACATCATAGTGAGTACACGCAGAGAGAAGAGCTTGTCAGGGTGGGGGAGAGGGAAGCAAGCGCAAGGGAGAAGTGTCCGTGAAGGAAAGGATACGAACCATGCAAAAAGAGTCCCTTCTGTGCCTCTGCTATACAGAGAGCACACTTACGTTTGTACGTGCGGAGAGCTGCGATTCCCTTGTCACTTAAAAGCAACTGCCCTGAAGTTAAGATGTTTTAGGCTCTGCCAAAAGACCTGTCACTTATCACCAGAATATCAGACAATAAAAATCAGAGGGTAGAAGAAAAGAATCAGTTTCAGTATTTTTATTGGGTGTTAGCAGATACATAGAATAGCTTATTAAAAGCAATTTAATAAAGCAATTAAAAGCAACCCTTTCCTTACCCCACCATAGAAAGGGCATAAAGTGACAAATACCTGGGGTGAAGTCTGGGTTTTCTTGAGAAACGGCAGCATGTCTCTTCCCAAAGCCCATGGCCTAGGAGCCCAAATGCTGATCCCAGTTGCTGCGAGGAGAAGCTGGTCACCGACACCTTCAGCTGGGGTTCCCACTTTCGTGAGCAGCCAGGGGACTGCAGTTCCCTGCAAAAGAAACGTAGGATTACAGCTGCACCTCCAAAGCATCCAAGCACATGCTATGTCTCTAGATAACCCCCAAATCCCCAGCTGGCCAGTCACATCATGTCCTCAAACTGATTTTACCCATAAGCTCACAGAGGATGAGCTGAGCACCCCCATACAACCAGATACGCATGCTGGCTGGGCTTCCGAGCAAAACAAACACAACCGAGCCTGGGGAGACCAAGCTGCGGCCGGCTCAGCCCTACCCGTTTGCTCCATCCAAAGAGTTTGAACAGGCCAGGTTCATGCTAACACACAACATGCTGAAGTCCTTCCCCTGGCGCGCGCTTCAGCACTTGGCTCAGGTCTATCAAAACCGGGCTTAAGATACAACGCTAGATTGTACTTGATCTTAATGTAAACACAGGCTCCTGGCATAGGTCCCATGCTCGGGTCGCTCTTTTCCCATCTCTTGTTAGCTGTGATTGCAAGTGCTTGCTGTACCGCAGACCTTTCTCACCGCAATGTTATTCTCCTGTTTCGTCAAACAGCTCTGGATCATGCCAGCATTTGGTGCCCGGCCCCAGTTTGACAACGACACAGAACTGAACTTCTATGGCGATTCCATGTGGCCAGCCATTGTGGACATTTGCCTGCCCTTTGGGATCTTCTACCGAATGCACGCAGTAGCCAGTTTGCTGGAGGTCTACATCATGTCCTAAAGAACTCTCTCGCAAGGAAGATGAGATCCTCCTCAACCAATCCACCTTCTTCCTACCCCAGGGCTGGGAGACTGCCCAGACGTCCCACGGGGTCCCTAGCACTGCCTGAATCATGTCGCCTTGCAGTGTCGGGGCATTTATGAATCGTCAGTGAAGATCATCCAAACATAGTCCAGATTTTATTTTTGCTACTTGTGTGTGGATGTGCATGTGTGTGTCTGAAGTTCTTAAAGCTTAAGAGGGAAAAAAAGATAAAAAAAAAAAGAGGAAGGTGTCCAGAGTAGGATCATGGTGATTACCCTTGGTTCACGGAGAGACTCACCTTCCTTTTTAAAAGCCTGTTCACTCCGTGCCACTGAGGTACGCTCCAGCGGGTGCTCGGCACCCTCGGACAGTCATGCCTGCCTGCACGCAGAGAGCTGGTGGGTACGAGGGGCTAACACAGGCGTGGAAGGCAAAGAAAGGGAAACCACTTCAACTTCTGGTACGGCCAGTCGGAAATCACTCCCCTGCAGAGATGTGAAAAACAAACTGGTGATCACCAAAGCCTTTGGGAAACATTTTAATCTTTCCTCTCTGTATTGCTTGTTTATATTGGCCCTCTTGACCCTTCCCTGTATCAGCCTCGGCTGTTTTCCTTCCTCTCCAGGGAGGCACCGCTGCTGCCGAGTGGGTTTGCTCACTGCAGCCTCCTCTTCCCGAGGGGCAGGTCGTCTCTACAGGAGAGCCGTGCACGTGGTCCTGGGCTGGCTGCTCTAAGCACACTTTTTCCCCTCAAGTTTTCCTGAATCAGGGCTCAAGAACCTTAAAGATCATACGGGCAATACAGTCTGGGGAATGATAAAGAGATTTGTTTTGCTTTTTTTTTTTTTTTAAAAAAACAGATAATGATTTTTTTTAAAATATACGAATGTTTTTGTACGCAAAGTTATTTATTGATTTTCACTGTAACGCTGAACTCCTGAAGGGACCTTCTGTGCCCTAAGGCACAGAAATCAACCCATCGCCATGGCCAATTTGATCTCCCGTGCCCCGAAGGGGTGCCTGCGTTGCACCCTCAAGCCTGTGCGTGCTTTGAGGCTGTGAGCACAGCCCCAGCACCCAGGCAGCGCCAGTGCAAGTGGCAGTGGGGCCCCGACACAGGTTTCTGGGTGCCTGCAGCTCTCCATGAACCACTGTATGATTGAGGGGGCTTCCAGAGCAGGACTCCTGGGCTGCAGGAGGTAGAAATGGGTCCCCCTCTGCTGTACCCAGAGTCCAAGCGGAGCCTCAGAAAGCCCACGCTGCCAGGCTGGGAGAGCGCATGCGAAAACGGCGCAGCTGAGCTTTGTCTGTACCCTGAGACACCAGGGTTTATCGTTCCAATAAAGATCACTGCAAAGGTGGCAGAAATCATCAAGCCTTCTCCTACAGACGTGTGTGCATCCGCCAAAGAAAAAGAAAGGAAATCACGATACGTGCAAGCGAGTGATGCGATTTTCCACCCGGCGGCCCAGACTGCCAGCCTGGGCTTTTGGAACCACCTTTCCCCCTCCAAACCTAGATCACTAAAACCAGAAGGGAGCAGTGCCTCTGGCTGGTCTGGCACCACCCTGCCTGCCAGCAGCCTTTTTCTGAGGCGGGTGGAAGATGGGGTAAACCCTGATTCCCCCTGCCCCCGGAGCACTGTGCTGATCCAGCACCCCTGGGGTGGGTCAATCCTTCCCTTCCCGAGCCTGGGAGCAGCGAGGCAGCCTCTTCCCAGCCCCACCAGCCCGGCAAAAGCCTGGCTTTATTTTTCCCCATTGATCTGGTAAAGATACAATCTCTCCCTATAAACTTTACCTTTCATAAAACAAAAGCCTTATTAATTTTAACTGCAGGAGCCATAGATTAAGTCAGGAAAGAGTCATGAACGGTGCACAGACGTCAGTCTTACGTACACACCTACACATTGTTTTAGCCCAAGCTGCTGAGCCTGGACAGGGGCAGAAAAAAAGAATATCTGTCTTCCTAGGGGCACACTGGGTTTTCTTCCTACGTAATCTTGCAGTGCCTGGTCCCAGGTTCCCAGGGCTGGGCACACCGAGCCAGGCAGGGCAGAGTTTGAACTGCTCTTTTGTTCTGGACAGAGACCGTAGGGACACTTCTGGGACTAAATAAACTCAGGATGGGTGCAAGGAGAACCCCACAACAGCCCAAGCAGCGCTGGTACAGGCAATAATCCCAAATCAACCTCTCCAGGGTGGTGGGTCAGCAGGAACCACAACATCCAACCACAAGCCATCACTTTGGGATAAACCAAAATGCTCTGGGGACACCACAAGCTCTGCAAGGACCCCTTGCTAACCTGAGGCATCTCCAGGCTGCAAGCGCAGGGACAGCAGGGGTTTCCAGCCAAGGGCTGCATTCTTCTTCTGCCCTCCAGCCACATACATGCATCTTGGGAGAGGCATCAGATAGGGAAATGGCCATCATTGAACCCTATCTATACACCCAAGAAAGGGGACAGATGGAAAGCGAGCCCCCCAAAGTCCAAAACGCAAAAAACAACCCAGAAACCCAAACCCTAAGAAAACTCCACTGTAAACACGGGCCTCGCTGCATGCTCAAGGATTGTCTACTAGAAGGTATCAGCTCATGATGAGCTAACGTGCGAAGGGATGATCTCCAAGGCTGATAGAGATCAGCCAAACATCCCTGGGCAACTCCTCAGCGCAGCCAGCGTTCCAGGTGTGTCACCCAAGCCTGGGTGTATCCCCGGAGCAAGCGCTGCCACATCCTCGTTGTGTGGATCCAGGACTCTGCGCTGCCAGGCGATGCAGCTGACTGATGCTGGCTGCTCCATCGCTACCCCTTCACTACGCACCCCCAGACACACCTCCTCAGAGCCCAGTTAAAGAGGGGAACTCTCCCTGATGGAGAGTTTTATGGAAGGAGAGAATATCCCAAACGCGGAGTACCTGAGTAACGTGAAGGGGTCCTGCTTGGTCCTTTGTACACGCATCCTCGTGATGGATCCCTACAGAAAAGCACTGCTGTTAGCTCCAGCTTCCACACCTGAAAGGAAGGAAACTGGGGACAGGAGCTGGGCTGTCATGGTTTAGCCCCAGTCAGCAACCCAGCCCCACGCAGCCGCTCGCTCACTCCCCCCCAGTGGGATGGGGGAGAGAATCAGAAGAGTAAAAGTGAGGAAACTCATGGGTTGAGATAAAGACAGTTTAATAGGGAAAGAAAGAGCCGCGCACGCAAGCAAAGCAAAACAAGGAGTTCATCCACCCCTTCCCATGGGCAGGCGGGTGCTCAGCCATCTCCGGGAGAGCAGGGCTCCATCACGCCTAACGGTGACTGGGGAAGACAAACGCCATCGCTCTGAACGTCCCCCCCTTCCTCCTTCTTCCCCCAGCTCTATGTGCTGAGCGTGACGTGATATGGTGTGGGACATCCCTGGGGTCAGTTTGGGTCAGCTGTCCCGGCCGTGTCCCCTCCCAGCTTCACGTGTACCCAGCACAGCACGGGGAGCTGAAACAGCCCTTGACCAGTGTAAGCGCTACTTAGCAACAACCAAAACATCTCCGCGTTATCACCACTGATTCAGCACAAATCCAAAACATAGCCCCATACGAGCTACTGCGAAGAAAATTAACTCTATCCCAGCTGAAACCAGGACATGGTCGAACAGAAAACCTGTATCAGAGCAGAGAATAAGGCTGGGCCCCGAGGCCACCGGCAGCATGCTGCTGACTGCCCCTGCCACTGCATCAATTACGGAGCAGAGATCAGAGCTGTACTAAGGGATGGGGAATGGGGACAACAATGTGCCTCGGGGTAACTGTTTGAATGGCAGCCGTTGCAAATGAACAGCTACAGGAAAGCAAAAGGCTGTCCTGAGGCTTTCACCTCTTGTCAGGGGCTTCCAGTCCTGCCGGCTTTGGTGTAAAAGCCACCTTGGCCTGCCAGGGAGCTGAGGACTTGCTGTGCTTCAGGGCTTTGGTGGGAGCACTGAACCCCACTGATAAAAGTCACTCATCAAGGGATGCCAGGGTTAAGAACCCAGCTCTGGCCGAGCTCAGGGATCTGCAGATCCAGCCGCACGACTTCAGCCGCTTCATGAGTGCCGAAAAGGTCCTGATCCAGACCTTGGCCTGAGGCACGTGGTGCCAGAGCCGGCAAGGGAGAGCAGCAAGAGCCGAAGAGCAGGAGAGCAGAAAATCACTGCTCAGAAAAGAGCAGAGAAGGACATAGCCAAGGCCAGAACTGAGTCATCACCCCACTGCTACCAGAGCTTTGCATCCCTTCCTCTGCTTCTTAATCATCTGTTATTTGAGGGCGAGTTTTGTTTTATTAGAAAAAAAAGAAAATAAGCCTTTTATCTGGCTGATTTGCTCTGAGGTGTGCCAGGGACAGGGAAGGAATCCAAGTTAATTATTACCTGTCAATGCAGCAGCTGGAAAGCGGATGCATTGAGGAGGTCACAATGCTGGAGAAGAGGAATGGGGTTGCAGCACAAGGCAAGGCGCAGCCTGTGAGCAGGACTGGCTCCAGGGTGTGCTGGGAGCCAGGGCTGGAGCTGGCGGTGTTGGAGGCACTTCCCAGCAGCCAAGGCCGTGGTCTTTGCCAGCAAGGAGCAACTCAACGCCGGCAGGAGGTCAAAGCAACCTGCCCCAAGGGCCAGCAGGGAAGACACAGAGCCGTGAAGCACGGCTCGAGCCAGCCCACGGAGCCCATCCGCTCCCGCAGCGAGGGATGGAGCCGGGGTGGTGCAGCACGGCTCACCCTCGTTCACGCTGATGAGGCTGCCCTTTGCAGTCACCCCCAAAAGGCGCTCACTCACCAGCCCCACAGAAGACGTCACCAGCGTGGTTATCGTCAGAGAAGGAAGGGTGTGGGCCAGCTGGGGAGTCGTGAGGCGCACAGCGTTTCTCAGGCAGCCTTTGGGCAAACACGGCAGCTGGGCACAAACCTCCTTCTCCCCCAAGTCCTGTTTACAGATCCGCTTGGCCCAACCTGGGTGTTATTACTGCTAAGTGCACAGATAACACCATTAATAAGCACACTGCTGATAGCAGAGGGGCAAACATCACTCCTAACGTTTAACAGCTTTCCCTCAGCCTCTGAGTAAAGGCAGCTTCTCCAGGGCAGTGATTTATGTGATCGATCCAGTTAGTTCAACTCATCCTCTCCCTTCTTGCCCATCTTCTGTGTGTTTTCTTAACTTGTGTCAGCACATTCAAGTTAAACAGCTGCTGCTCTTCAACCTAAAGGCCAGATTAGGAGGATTAACCAGTCTCCCAGGGCTTTACAACTCCTCTGGGTTCACCCTCAGCTCCAAAGCCAGGAGAGGACAAGTCAGGCTAGGAAGGATGCCTCACCTTTGCAGCCCAGACGCACAGTCCCGTTGGCAAAACCACCAGAGCACAGCAGGCCCCAGCATTTTATTTCAGGTCCATCTTTAGAGGAAGAACCTTCAGTTTCACTCAAACTTACTTAACCCAGGATATATTCAGACTCCTGGCCTCCGTTTCCCAGTTCTGCAGTCACCCCAGTTTAGGACCACGTGCACTGAAAAACAGCCAGGTTTGTTAATGTCTTGTATGTAAATCGTTGGCTTTGTTCAACAAAGAGGCCACCAAATAGCTCTTGGGAGATCCCCTGTTTCCTGCTAAGCTCTAGAATGGAGTCTGGAGAAGAACTAGGAACCCAAAGGAGAGCCCGACTGCATTCAGGGGATCCCAGAGCAACAACGCAAGGAGGAAGGACACGGTCTGCCGAGCAGGCTGGAGATGCTGATGCTCTGGGGGAAGGCAGAACAAATCTAGCCATGGGCAGTCATGAAATCCTGCCCAGATCAGAGCGTCTGGGCTCCACCACAGCAGCGCAAGGTTTTGGTCAGACATTAAACATGACTGTTTTGCTGGCAGACGTTAAACGCAACCGCTGCCCTGGCACACACTGGGTGTTTTCACCCAGGAGCAATGGGGCCCTTTCACTCTTGTTTTCCGTCCCTTTCACCACATCCCCACACATGATAACCTGTGCTCCCTCACCCACTCCTACCCTCTTAATCAACTTCTTAGGAAGTGTTTCATGACTCTGAACTCCCAACTTACGTGTTTGCCAGCTGCAAGAACCTCAGGGCTTGGGGGTTCATCCTGGGACACACAGACGACTCCTCTCCTTCCATGGAGAGGGTCCATCCTCACCCGATGGACCCTCTTGGCTCACGAACTCAGCCAGGAATGCCAGATCCCCATTGCAGGCCGCAAAACAGGGGGGGGGATCAGCTCACCACAGAGTCCCATGGCAGAAATCAGTTTACCCTGCAACAGGAAAGGGAACAGGGACAGCACAGCTTGGACCTAGAGCATCCCTGACCCCGCATAGCTGAGCCTGTGGGGTTCGCACACAAGGGTCCGGCTCTGAAGTCAGCATTAACGGGTTGTAGCTATCGCCCCCCAAAGAAGCAACTTGTCTGCCAGAAGTGCATCAACTGGCATAGCCCCCGCACCTAGGTACCACGGGGAGTTTTGCCTTTTGGGTCAGTTTGGGTATCTGCGCCCTGGATAAAGGCACAAAGTAATGGCACGCTTGAGAGGGAAAACATCTTAGGGTCCATCTAAACAAAAAAAAAAAAGTAAAATAAAAGAGGGAGTGGGGACCTCAAGTGGATTTTAGCCAAAGCAGTGTGGCTAAACACTCCCAGTGCAAGCCTGTGCCAGGAGATTAGCTCTATACTCGCCTGAGCCATGGCACAAATTAGTCACCGCAGCTTGTGGTTTTACCAGTTGGCACATCCTGCGCCAAGGCCGTTGACATGTGGCAACCCAGCAGATGAATAAAGGAGCTGATCCCCATTGGCTGCCCTTGGCAGAGCCAAGAGCTTCTCACTGAGTAATTAATGTAATGACAATAATAGACCCAAAGTACACAAGGTGGAAACAAAAAAAAATCAATGGGCTGGGAGGAGAGGCAGCATTCAGCGGGGAGCAGTCCTGCCGGCTTCTGCCTGCACCTTGGTCCACTGGAAAGACTCACATTCATCCTGGTGGCACTCCAGCAAGCGGTTTTAACATCGGCTGTAACCGAGGCTGCGCCGGCAGCTGCTCCCGGGAGGTAAGGGAGGTAAGGGTAACCTCCAGGGAGGCTGCAGGGAGGTAAGGGCCGGGGCTTGGCTGCTCTCGGCAGCACACAGGGGTGTGCAACATCAGCAACATCAAGGGGTTGGGTCCGAGGCAGCAGCTGCTGCGTGCAGCCTTGTGTGGGCACCTGGGTCCCTCCTGAGGCAGCCTGGATGCGTTTCCATCTGATCCTTCTGATTTTATGGCCTCTCCCCTCCTTCCCCTGACCCCAAAGCAGGGAAGTCATGGCCCTAGGAGCAGGGAGGGCATTTACTCCTGTGCTAAGTTAGGAGAGTTTTGGAGGCAACTGGGGAAGAGTTTAGGATCAGTCTCTGCTAACAGAAGCACGCCGAATCCCCAGAGACCAAAGGGCGACAGAGCACCTCCGCGCACGTGTGAAGTGGGAGGGAAGCACTGAAATTTCAACCCTTTCTCAGACAACTTCCCCCCCAGACCCCCAGAACAACTACATATCATTCCCCCCACCATCTCAGGGGTCTGCTTTCACTCCAGCCGCCCCCCACCGCAACCAGAGTCACTCCCTGGCGTGAAAGCACCTTTCCATATACCCAATCGATAGAGGCTGATCTTGCCTGATTGCTGTACGGGAGCACGGAGATTTCTCTCTCGTGGGCAATATGGTCCTACCGAGATTTTTCCAAAAGCTGGATAGAAAAGCTCCCAGGCTCTGGATGTCTATCTGGGCCAATCCCTCAAACTCCTCCGTGCCAGGGTGCTCACGGCTCTGTGCTTTTTTCTCTGTGCTACAAGTGAAAAAAAAATAAAAAGGAAGAAAACTAGGTATTAACTTTGTCCCAATCTCAGCCCACCTGGACGGGAGGTTGGATCTTTTCCCAGCAGCTTAGATCAAAACTTACAGACCCTCTTTTTAGTCTCTCCAGCTCTGCCACAGTTTGTGCGACCGTACGAGGAGCACGGTGTAACTCTCACAGCCCAAAAACAAAAGGAAGAGGTTGGACCCATCAATCAAAATCAAACGGCTCTGAATTTTGGAGCAGGTCTGAGCTCGCTCTGCATTTCCACCTAATTCTTACGGCAACAAAGGGAAAGGAGGAAACCTGAACCCAGGGCTGAACACAGCGGAGGTGTGAAAGGTGAGGGTGGGAACTGCTTGGGCACCTCTGGTCCCAACAGCTCCAAGTACTGGTGGGGCAGGGCAGAGACATCAAATACCCATTTTAATGCAGGGGTCTCTGGACAGCTTTTGGCAGAAAGGCTTTTTCCCAGGGGCCAGCAATGTCTCTGTTCACCAGGAAATCTTTAATCCCTAACCTGGGCTAAACATTGATCTCTTTTCCCCCCCTCATCCAGCTTCTGGACAGGGAAGAGGAAACTGCAAAGCTAGGAAGGGAGGTCACCACACAAGTGGCTTTTACAGCAGAGCGCACAACTTCTCATCTCAGCATATCCCTCACCGCCTTTCTCTCTTTAAACATCCCCTTTATTCAACACAGCAGGTGACCCCCAGGCAGATGAGCCATGTTGGGCAGCAAAGTCCCAAGGCAAAAGCCCTGCCATCACTGTAAGAGATCCGCCTCAGCCCTACAAGACACCTCCACGATCCACTATGAGAAGTTCTGGCTGTACCGTCACTGCTCCTCAGTGCAACAGAGGGACAGGCAAGCTCAGAAGGCTGGGCAGCTCTTCTCGGGGCTGCTGGCCATGAACGTGGTGTTTCTGGGCTGCGCCTTCATCAGCAGCATGATTTTCAACCATGTGGCCATCACGCTGGCAGACGTTTGGATCCTGCTCTCCATCCTCAAGGTCCTGTGCCTGTGCTGGATCATCTACTACCTGCTGGGCACCAGTCGGCAGCCACATGCGGTGCTCTACCGGGATTCTCATGCTGGGCCGATCTGGGTTCGGGGTAAGTTCTGCTTTTATTTATCATCGCATGCCTTCCCCTTCTTCCCAGTGCTTGATAGAGAAGATAAAGAAATTCTTCCCCTGCTACTAAAAAGAGCGAGAAGCCACAAGAGGTGTAGTTAGGGCACTGGGAATCTCCCGGCACCCTGCCAGCTTGTGGCGCAAGGCTGGGGGAAGGCAGGGACACAGTGGATGCCACAGAGAGGAACCAGAGCAGCCAGGAAAGTCTTGACCTTGGCTTCCCTTCAGCCTCCAGTCCAACCTCACGCTGCGGTCCCTTCCCAAAGCACCACCCAGGCATCTCCCGCCCGCAGCCCACAAACCGAGCACAGTAGAAGAGACACAGGAAAGGTTTTAGACACGGCCACTTTGCAAAGTAAGAGGAGAACCACCACGTTTACCCTCCAAGGCCGTCACCAGGCCGGTGCCACCCTTGTCCTTGTATAACATCACAGCAGTCCTGTTTCTAGGGGAAGATTCCTGGCCAGTGAGTCACATCCCAGTGACACCCAGGCTCTCCCAGGAGATTTCCCATCAGTAGTTGCCCTACTTGGTGAAATAACACTTCTCTAGGAAGCCCTGCCTCTGGTCTATAATGGAGCTTCTAATTAGCGCAGCCTTGTTAACTAAGCACGGAGAGTTAATGGGAAGAGAGCTACAAGGTACCCGAGTACCTAAAGCTGCAGAGGAGGTGTCAAAGGCAAAAGGGAGAAACAATTTAATGGCCCTAACTTCTGCAGACCGGTGCTGCCAAAAGCCTCAGCAGACCTGCGTTCGCCTCGGGTTTTCTCTGCGAGGCTGAAACCATCACCTGCCTTTAGCTTACCCCTGTCACTCCGCATTGCACAGAAAAGGCCAAAACCCCTCTTCCCACCTTGTATCCAAGCACAAGGAAAATACCTTGCACTGTCTCAACACCTTAAACCAGCCGAAGCACGCAACCGGGTTCAGGAAACAGGCTCCCCTTTGTCCCCCGTCTCTCAAAATCATGAGACTTCCAAACGGGAAGGCCTCCAGCTCCACTCAAATCCAAGAAGCACGAGGTCTCCAGGCCCCAGCCAGGCTCAGATGCTCCACGGGCACGTCTTTGTTTATTTACTGGTGCTTTTGCTGTTTGCCCAGGGTCAGTGCTGCTGTTTGGCAGTTTCAGCATCCTCCTGAACGTGTTTCAGATCGGCTACAGCGCGATTCTCATCCACTGCAAATCCAGGGTGGAAATTGTGTTCCCCAGCATCGAAATCCTTTTTATTTGCACGCAGGTACCGCATTTCACCCTCTGGAAGCTCGCTTGTTCTCTCTGCCCCATTCCTGGGAGCCCAAGGGGTGGGGGGCAGCGGGTACACGTGAGGGCGCATTCTCACGAGCGTTATGGGCACTGAAGTATCACGCACCATTTCAAATACCACCCACCCACCCACACTCCTCATGTGCCAGACAGAGACAAAATAGTAAGATTTAGAAAGAAACCACTCTAGCAATACCTGACATACTGTAGGATCCAGAAGAGTTTGTTTCGAAGCATCAAAATAGGGGGAGAAGAGAGGAAATTTCAGATTTTGCTAAAGATTTCTTTGCACCAGTGCAAGTCCCAGCCTCTCTCTCCATGTACTAATGCAACCCCCCCCACAAAACCCTTTGCGCACAAAAGCACCTCGCATCATGTGCGACTTGTTACTCCGATACCAACCCTCTTCTTTCCAGTCTCCAAGTCACATTTGGGAAGTAAGCTAGCTCCCATCTCGGCAGCAAATGCCCACATATAGGCAAGACAGAGAAAAGCAGACCTCCTGGCTCTGCGTTAGGTGCAGGCACACTCACGCTGCCGTCATCTCCGGGTGCCCGCACACGCCTCAACGCCGAGATGCGGGTACACCCACACCTCGCACAGAGGCGGGTTTGCTCCCATTCAGACACGTGCCTTCTTGCCTGCCCGTCCCTTTCCACCGCCTGGGCGGCAGGCTGCCGGCTTCACCCTGCTCACATCGTTACTGTTATCGATTCGCAGGCTTTTTTTCTGTGGCGGCACTCTAAGGACTGCATTCAAGTCCAGCACAACCTCACCAGGTACGGGGCAGGGGAGAACTGCCCTCTACTCCTCTAAAGAAACCCTTCCTTTCTGTCTGCTTATGATCTCCCTTACTCCTGCTAGAACTGCCTTCGTCTCATCTTACACAGGCTCTCTGTTCTGCACCACACAAGCTATGACTTGACCAGACCCATCCTCCTTCCATTGACCTGGGCTCGGCAGCTCCCCTCAGTTTACCCTCGTGCCTTGGACAGCTGCTTGTTGCTTCCTCCTAAGCCCAAATACCTTCTCGCTACACAGCTCAGGGACCAATTCATAGACAGGAGGGTGAGGTGGGGCGGCCTCCCCATTCCCATCACTGGGAGATGGCTCAGCCTTCCCTCCCTCAACCGCACGCAGACCGAGGCCAGTTTCACCAGCGAGCCTGGCATCGCCTGCCCTGCCCCTTTGCAAACGGCCAAGCGGGAGCGCACCCGGCCGTACCTCGGGTGTGCAGTCACACACCAACGCCTCTCTGCAGAGCAGGCACAAGCGCGCCGTGTTTGCAGACACCCGCGCACGAGTAAGCAAGAAGCAAAGGGCAGCACCATATGGCAGGCGGACACACAGTCAGGTTGTAGACAATCACCACAGGCAACGTACTGTAGAAGCGCCTTTCTCTTCCCCCAGGTGTGGGCTGATGCTGACTATAGCCACTAATCTCCTCCTCTGGCTCTTGGCCGTGACCAACGACACCATTCACACGGAGATTGAGTCTCAGGTGCGGGAGGTGGAGCAGAGATTTGCAGGCAAGGCTCCTTTTTCACACCCCTATTTGTGTTAGGCTGACATAGATGACTTCTAGGGAGACAACGGTTCTCGATCTCAGTGACTCAGATATCACAACCGGCTCCCCCAGACGCTGCGACTTCCCCGTTATTGGAGGTTGTCTGGAGGAGATGGGCTGCACAGGGACAGCTTCCCCGTGGAGTCTCCTTCCCTGGAGACATTCAAACCCCGCCGGGACGCGGTCCTGTGCCCCCTGCTCTAGGTGCGCCTGCTCAAGCAGGGGAGCACGAGATGATCTCCAGAGGTCCCTTCCAACTCCCACCGTTCTGTGATTCTGTGACTTCTCCACGCAGAGTGGGAAGACCTGATATGAAACTCTGGAACTGGGAGCTAGGAAAGGAAAAGCCCACCATAAATTAACATCCTTGCTCACATTTACCTGTCAACTGCAAGCAAAAGACTGCCGGACTAGAAAAGACTTAGATAATTGCTGTGCTTTACTTTCTGAGGATATGGGGTAGTGGGGGAAAGGGGGGAAACTAATATTCCAAGGGTAGAGATCGCTGTGAAGGAAGGGGTGTCTCTCTCAGCCAGCACCTGCGGTGTTGGCCAGAAGGAGCACTATCCATTTGGGAAAAAACATTTGCTAATCCCTGCTATTCAGAACCCTCGCTGCCTTGAGGACGGAGTGGTTATCACTTAACTTCCTACTGATCGCTGGTTCTCAGATACACAGACAGACGATGTGCCACAAGAAACTCCCAAAAACAGCCATGAAATCCAGGCCATCTCCCTCTTAATTGTTGCCTTCCTCTTCTCGTGCTCCAGGCAATGAGACTATCTCATGCACGTGCCCAAACACAACCATCTGCAAAGTCTTCCAGAAGGGCTACATCCTGCTCTACCCCTTCAACACCGAGTACTGCCTCGTCTGCTGCTCCGTGCTGTACGTCATGTGGAAGAACGTGGGGAGACGCATCAGCCACAACCACCTCCCTCACATCAAGCACAAGTTCAAGCTCCAGGGGGTTGTCTTTGGGCCACTGCTGGGCGCCACTGCCGTAATCATCGGGATCTGCGTCTTCATAATGTACCAGATCCAGGCCACCGGCTCAGCCCCCAACCTCCAGGTCTTCGTAATGTATTATTCCTACTACATTGTGCTCCTGCCCGTGATGAGTGTGGGCGCAGTGATCGGGACAGTCATCCACGCCTTGGAAAAAAAGGAGCTGGACACACTGAAGAACCCAACCCGCAGCCTGGATGTGATCCTGTTGATGGGGGCAGCCCTCGGCCAGATCGGCATGTCCTATTTCTCCATTGTTGCCATTGTGGCCACTGACCCCAGGGACCTGTTGAACAGTCTCATCCTGTCCTATTCTGTCCTCCTCATCTTTCAGAACATCACCCAAAACGTCTTTATCATTGACGGGCTTCACCGGCAGCCCTTTGTAGCAGCAGCTGAGGCCAGACACGCAGGCCACGCTGGGCAGCATGCGGTGGCTTCAGAGCTACCTGGTGAAGAGGAAACCACAACAAGCAGCAAACAAGAGCGCACGCAGATCTCTCCCGGCAAAGAGGAAGAAGTGAAAGAAGAGCAGAATCATGAAGGCTACAACCAGAGACGACTGAGCATGCTGGAGCTGGGACAGGAGATCCGCAAAGCTTCGCTGTCCTATCTCCATAACTACTCTCACCTGAGTTGGAAGAGAAAAGCATTAAGAGAGATCTCGTTCTTCTTGGTTTTGTGCAACATCATAGTAAGTATTGCTCTCTCTGCTACGTCTCAGCTTGGCTGAGCCGCGATGACCTGTGATACAGACGGGCTCTTCTCTTTCCCTTGGGCCACTATTCCAGACAAGAAAATTTTGCCCACCAAGTTTCAACCTACTGGTGAGACAAGTCAAGACTGTTTTTCTGTTAATACCCCACTCCCATAATTATAAGGTCTCTCTTTTAACCTAAGAGTTAAATACGTCTAGGTTTCCTGGGTGCAGGAAGGAGACAGCTAATAAATCCTTACGTGCCAAAATTTTAGCCTCTGAAAAAGTTATCAAACTCATCAGGGGTGTTTCATGAGATAGGTGGAGAAACATGAAGCACCAGCAATGAATCTTTGTAAACGTGAGTCTCCAGGATTGAAACTCACCCAATAAAGTACACTGTGCCCTGGGATCTTGAGTCAACATGGATCTTCACTGCAGCCTTGATCCGGTGAAAACAAACTGGCCAAGGAACCAGTGAAATCCTGTAGAAAGATGAAGCCGGCTGGGGCAGAACGAGGCCATCGTTAGGTGTCCGGGAATTTGACTTATCAAGTTAGTAGTGGCATATAGTTGCAGCAAGCAGTCAGCAGTATAATTAGGGGTTTTTCCTTCCTTTCCGTGGCACGGAGACTCCTGATATTCTTGAAATATTCCTACAACCACTTGAGCCAGCGCTGAGATTAGAGTGCAGGTAGGAGACGGTTTGTCATCCTCTGACTTCTGCTCTTTTTTCCTTACACCTCTCTAGCTGTGGGTCATGCCCACGTTTGGGGCTCACCCTGTCTTTGAGAATGGACTGGAAAAGTCATTTTACGGCTATTCCACCTGGTTTGCAATCGTGAACTTCGGCCTCCCGCTGGGGGTGTTCTACCGAATGCACTCCGTCGGGGGACTCCTGGAGGTCTACGTCACGGCCTGAACGAAGCTGACTGCCCACCCCAGAGGCTGGGGTGAAACAGCGGTGCTGAACAAAGATGCAGTAAGCAGCAGATATGCACGTGGAAGCTTTTAAGCTTTTTTCCCTCCGGCTTCTGCTTTGACTTCTTGCACAACATCTCCGTGAGTTTTAGAAGAAAAGGAGGGTTTTTTATATTATCATTTTTTTTTCTCCAGAGAGAACAGACTCAAAGCCCATAAACAGTCTTACTGCTCTCAGGAAGGATGCGTGCTGGCACTTCTCAGCAGTCTGCCAGCGGACGCTGTATGGTAGCAAGTGGGACTTTACCAGCTCCTATCGAAATCTTCCAGATAAAAGAATGCAAGAGCAGCCTTCAACAACAGCAAAGATTGACCAACGCTCCACAGAACTTCAAAAATCCACGGTCAAGGACCACCAGCCCCACCACTGCTCACCATCCTGCAGCACAGAAGAGACCTGTCAGTACCAGCCACGCTAGAAGCGCACACAGCCACAGCCATTCAGAAACGACCCAAACGTACACTATTTATGTCTAAATTTCAAAAACATGCTGGTAGCTGCTATAAAGGTCAGAACAGACTATTTCTGTTTGTTCCCAGTTGCGACACCTGGCCCAGCCCCACCGAAGCGCCAAGCTCTCGCTGCCAACTCGGTACTGAAGAGCGGGACAGGCCTTCAGACTTTCACCAGTTCAGCGCACCTTTCCCCGTTATCGAGAACGGAAGCTCTAGCATTACCTTGCCTTACTGAAAATAAATACTATTTCTCCTTACAGGCCCTCACACAGCCTCAGGTGAGACGCCCTAGAGCGGTACTATGGCTGGTCTTTACGTGGTGCTACTGGTGCACGGTGTTATCACCAGTGTGCCCTAGCAAAGGTCCCACCCTCGCACACGGAGCTAGCTCAAGAGCGAGCGACTGCCAAATCTACTGGGAACCCCTCCCTACCCCCCTACTTCGATCCTCGCTGCCGCTTTGCACATCCACAAACATTTCGCAAGGTGCACCGCCCGCAAGGGGACACGGCTGCACGGCGGGGTGCCTGCTCGAAGACCCGTTAGTACTCGTTCCACAGGAGATGCTTGCTTTGAAAGCCCAGGGGAGAGCAAGGGCGCTTGCGTCTATGGGTCCCAAACACAGAGCCTGATGAATGGAAATAAAGAGAGATTGGGTTTTCGTGTGTATTTTGTGAAATCTCTGGGTCTGCTTTGCACTCAAAGACCAGACTCCAAGTCAACTGGCATTGACTTACACCACTCTTGCATTCAGAGGTTATATGGGATTTAAGGGCAGGCTTTGTTATACAATCAATCAATCTTTTGTTATCAAAACCTTTTGTGGCTCTTAACCAAGGCCAAAGTAGCATGGCACAAAAGGCATCTACATTATTGCTTCTGTTCCTCTATAAATCAATCCCAGAAGCAGCGGGGGTTTAGGATCAGAGCCTATTTATGCGGGGGTTTTTGTGATCCCCTAGAAAAGCAGACTCCCCCAAGACAATACCAGTGATGAGCGCTAGAAACTCCTGACCACACACATCCCGCTCTCCTTAGGATTCAGCATTCGGGCACTGATAGCACCTTTCTGCGAAACTATAAGTGAGAGCGTCGCACGAGCATGAACTTTGCCCAATAAGTGTTTTTACTTAGGCCTGTATCAACAGAGTATGTCATGAGAAATAACAGCTGGATAAATTAGGCTCCAGTAAAGTTAATTATTATTCTCATGTCAGTTTGTACCAAGGGATCCACAGGAGATACACACCAAGGTCTGGCCCTTTCAAATAATGATCTCAAACCTCCTTCCCAGTTATTGACGGCCTGGTTACAAGCAAGGCTGTACTTCACGAGCAAACCCACAGCTTGGATTTTATCTGCAGCGTAATAGATAAAACGCTGCTTAAGTTACTGAGCCTCCACTGAGCAGGTGACTTTGGAGGTCTCCCACTGAGATATAAATACTAAGTCCCATAGGTCCTATGTGCAAGTATGGACTGAAAGAGAAGTCGGCTTGTGATTCCTTGCTGGTATCCAGATGGACTACCTGAAGGCATCATTAGCACTAACAGGAAAGAAGCCCACCAGCTCCAACTCTTACCCACAGCCGCTATAGATCAGATAAGCGGTCAAGGCTCTCTGTGTCCTTTCCTAACACCACCCAGTTCTAACCCCGTAGATGAAGGTAAGAAATCCCACACCAGGCAACAGCAAAAACGCTCTTCCACGCCAAAGAAGAACGTAAGGTCCGAGGTTTTGGCCCTTTCATTTAAGGGGTTCTATCTCTGGACGGATTTGTGCCTACCGCCAGGAGGGGTAAAACCACAAACACACAGTTTGCATGCAACGCAAACTGCCTTCGGCTCCTTCACCAGGCTGACAGCAGGGCTGGGCACAGTAGTCTGAAAGCCTAGCGAGAAGTGAGCTAGCGTGACTCCCGAATCCGACGCAGCCATAACACGTCAGCGGCCCCCCGCTCCTTTGCCATCTGCTCCACCACCTTTTGTCATCTGCCACCCATGAACGACTTCCAGAGCTCTCCCAGGGCCAGGGTGCCTGTTTTATGGGTCTCAACTTCACAAAGGTTTTGGTACACGGTTCACAAAGTCAGGAGACTTGATCCTCTTTGATCTAGTTCCTTTTCTGTACCCTTTGAGGCAGTTACCTTTGATAATGTCTCATACCACAAACTCAGAAATGGCCAAAAGCACGCAGAGTTCAGGCTTGTTTTCAAGTCCAGTCTTCATTTCTCATTACAAAAAAATCCACACGCTGCAGAAGAAGCCAGCACATGGTCTCCTAGTAGCACAAATCGCCCCAGTGTAAAACAGACAAGACTATAATCTCTCTGGGGAAAAAAAATAAGCAGCCAACTGCATGTTTCAGATAATCTTTATCTTTCTCTCTGTAAGTAAGCAAATAGTTTACAGTGCAAGTTGATTTCCACAGAACAAGGATCAGACTCCAAACACCAAGAAACAAACAGAAAGGTTTTCAGAGGAACTCACAAAAAACAAAGCAGAAAAGAGAGGACAGAAGAGATCATGAGAACCAGCAGATCCATGGGAGGGAAGAGGCAAGCGCGTGGGACACAGGATGCCCCATTCCAGCTGTGAGGTGCAAGTGCCATACAATCAGAGGCTGGCCCCACCAAATCACATTCTTATATACGAGAGAGATTCCAAGTAAAACAGAGCCCTCGCCCTGTTTGCATCTGAACAGAAATGGGCTCAGGATGGGAGTAGTGCTGGATGGCAAAGCGGGTTGGAGATGGGGGGATGCATGGGGGAATAACCTCTCTCCATTTCACATATTTCTTATCCTTCAGAAAACCATTCAGGTTTTATTTCAGCTTTCTACTGGCCTGGGACTCCAGCGCACTTTCAGTGCCCAAAGGAGGAAACCACCCGGCTACAAGCCGGCAGGAGCCAGCAGCACACCCGAGCAGCACTCCCTCTAGGAGAGGATGGCCATGTTGCCATCGCTCTAGCTTCAAAACTTAGGCAAGGGTTACAAGACACAGAAGCGTGTGCCACACCTGTTCCCTTGCTTGAACACGTGAGACCAGTTTCCATGGAGCGATCTCACTGGTTCTAAGCTGTGGCAAACAGCTCGTGGCCAGCGATCCTCCCACGAGCCTGGATACCAGAGCACCAAGGATTAAGCTTTGGTGGAGAGGGAAAGGCCTCAGTTCCTGACAGGACCCCTCGCATTTCATCGTCGAAAGACCACGCAGGTCTAAGACAGCAGCCCCTCCCAGCAGGACATAAAATTTGACTCACGCTCCAGGAAGTCTCCACCTACTGATGTATAACCCCATGCAGCTGGACCAAGCCAGCAACAGCAGGTCTCCCCCAATTCTAACTCTGGCTTCCCAGACTTTGCGTGGTTGGGACCCAATACATTCAAGATCCGATAACTTGGTCACTAGCAAAATGCCCTGAAGAACTGAGCTTTGCCTCAGCGCTCTCCACTCCCTAGTGACATGGAGATGCTTCTCCTCCTACAACTTCCCTGAGTGCCTCCCTCAATCCCTGCCTTAGACAGTAGTGTGCAAAAGACCCTTCCGCTCCCTGCATTGCATCAGCCTGCCAGGCAAAGATGGAAGGATATGGTTCCTTTCAAACCCAGGTGACGCTGTCCTTTCAGTCAACGGGAGAAGACTAAAAGAGTTTAACAGTCACATCTCTTCCTGCTCTCACTGAGTCGGTCCCTTCCTCCTCCCTGTGTGCTCACGTTGAGCAGGGCTTTCCAAAGTGACACACTCTCCATTGCAACAGCCCACCATGAAGGACAGGCTGCTGGGCCTGGAAGCCAAGGGAAAACTTCTCATGCCGCACCAAAGCTCCGGCTCCTACAAAACTTCTTAAGCAGCTTTCCAGGAAAGGAGTAGAGAGATTCAGAACTGAGACACAAAGTTTTCCTTCAGCAACTTCTCCTTCCATATGGATGGGAAAGACTTCCTTACCAATATGCAACCGAGACACCAGGGAGACACCTGCAGCCAGAAGGGATGCCCCGGAAACTTTATGGAGCCACATGAAAGTAACTGCAGTTTCCAAACCCCATCTCCTGCAGGAATAGCAGCTTCTCCCTTGCACCCAATTTACAGCTAGTCTTTTTCAATTAAATGCTGACTCTGACCAGGGCAAGGACAGGGTCAGATTGGTTTCCAAACCACATCCAGGAGCAAAAGAATGACAGAAGAGCTAAGAATGGTCTGATTTCTAGTGCAACCACAACAATGGACAATCCCTTAGACATCTTTCACTCAAGGATCTTGGTGAAGGGCGAGGGAAGAGAAGTGAGCTGGGGAAGGGATGTCCAAGCAGGTCCCAATTAAAGCTTTAAATGACAGGGAGGTAAATGAAGTGATTGTCCTTTTGGTCTCTCAGCTGGACATGAAACACAGGAATAGCTGTGACGAAGCAGCACACAGCAGTCCTTAGATCCAGTGTATTTCTCTTGGTAGAGGTAAGTGCTCTCTTAGACCCGTTGAATTTCAAACAGCTTCACATCTGTGTCATACCAGATAGGGGGATCCACATTCCTGAGAGAGAAAGACAAGAGCCACTTTACACTTTACTCTCTGTGGCCAGGTGCACGGAATTCAAATCTCACAGCCAAGATTAAAGGAGCTGGCTGCACAGAATGCCTTCAACTTTGCAAAAGAGGAAGTCACTGGTCGAGAGACAATGGGCTTTAAAGGGATGACAATATCTACAGCATCCCACAAAGCCAGAACTTGGCATGAACTCTCTGTACCATCCCCTCTAAGCAACAGCAGGGACTAGAAAAGCTGCCAGTTCCCAAACAAGCAGTACTCCCAGAACAAACCCCTTCATGTCGCCCGCTCAAACAGTTTTGGAGCAGCTTATTCACCTTAGTCTCTTCCAAGGGAACAACATCTTTCTAGCCTGTAAATGTGAGACAATCCAGAGCTGGCCAAGTGCATGCAATTATCTCTACAGGCCCCCAAAATGTTTGGAAAAGACAAAGTTAGACCGAACCCGGCTAGTTTACCTCAAATAAATAACTCCCCACATGTAGGTCCGGAACCACATGGCAGTGCCCGAGTTAGCCTGGTACTTGCGAATGAGGATGGGGTGAGGGACAGGTAGCAGCCCCACCAGTGTGCCATGCTGCAAGAACCTGAGGATCTCCGATTCATCAGTGAGACCCCTGCAAAGAGACAGAGCAGGAACACCCTTAGCATGTCCCGTAGACACCCCCAAAACTGCTGCAGCACAAAGTATCAGTCAACACAAACATGGAGCGAGCGACCATGGCCACCAAGAACACACACTCTC
>VZTV01089646.1:28423-56597 GCA_013400875.1 Anhinga rufa | reverse complement strand
AAGGGATCAGACAAACAAGAAGCTTGGCAAGCAAAACAACATCTCCTCGGCTGAGACCGCAATTATACTTTGCAAGATTTCCCCTAGAGGCCCTCCGAATTCATCACACTCTGCCAACCTCACAGAGCTCTTCGCACATTGCACAGCCCTTTCTCACAAAAAATGTACGTACTTGTCAATGCAGATCTTCTCCACCTGAGGGACCAGCACCTGTAAGAGCCGCATGATTGTCTGCAGGGGAAGCTTTGACTTCCAAGACATCACCTGTAAGCAGGAAAGCCCGCAGGGAAATCAGTGCCCTGCATTAGTAGTTTTTCCACAGTTACCTCCACTATCTCTACAACAAATGAGGGTTACAAAAGTCACGGAGGTGATGGAGGAACTGAGTGCACAACAGCAATACAATAAATCCTGGAGCACTAGAATTACGAGCCCCTCAATGAAACTAGCGGGGCACTGGTTTAAAACAGGTAACGCAAAATACTTTTTTGCAGATGGTAGTAAACTTCTGGAGCTTGGACCACAAGCCAAAAGACATTCCCCGTGAGGAAATGCTCCTCTGGGAGAGTCTCTGCTGGCGGGGAAGGGTGTGTGTGCGTGTGTGTGTGTGTGTATGGTACTTCTGCCACATCTCTTTTCCTCGTTATTTATTTCCTCTGTCCAGATGCCCTTACCCAGTCAGGAGTTGGGGTCCACTGTCCACTGGAGGATGCACTAGAGAGACGCCTTCGATCCCGTCGGTGATGTGATGCCTCCTATCGATAAATATTATTTTAAACAAAACAAAAACCAAACAAACAAAAGGAAATCACACTTTAAGAGCAAGAAATACAACCCATTTTCTGCTGACTTTACCCCCAGCTTTTCCAGAGCACTGCTGGGAAAGATGGGAAAGACGGCTCAGCCTGTCCCTAGAACAGATCAAACCCACCAGACCTTCGTTCACCAAAACCATATGCTTTGACTCAGCGAGCGGCAATATTTGATGGGGACAAGTTGTAGGACCCTGTAAGCAAGGTCACAACTCCAGTCACGGCTGCTGACAACACACTGTTGGAACAATCCACAGTAGGAGAGTTAAAACGGGACTGACGAAAGACTGTTCAGGCATGGTTCTTTCTTCTAGCACAGAGATTAAACAGCTAAAGGCCACAGCTTTTCACACCTCTGTCTACTGAGTATCTCCGGGATTTTTGGTGCCCGTCCTGGAATATCTTAAAGAACCTTTTTCCAAGGGTGAGCTCTCAGCAACTCCTACCTACCAACCCCTGCCCCTTAAGGAACGACACACTCATACCCCCAAACACAAACACCGTCGCTAGTCATTTTTTGGAAAGCTCTGGTCAAAGGTCCAAGACCCAGTTCTCTCTTATTACTCTTCTCACTGTCACTCTTTCATTTATCTGATACAGAAGACATTACTAGCAGCCTGGCTTTCCATATTCATGGTGGGAAGGAAGGAAACGACCCTTGAAAATCACTACCAATCTCTGCACGAAGTAAAACCGGAGAGGATTTTTCCCTTTGCAATGCACCCTGACCATTCATTACTACAGCCTAGAGCTGACTTTTTCCACAAAACAAACGGGGACAGCACTTCCTTCCAACAGCTATCCTGCACCTCCGCACGCACGGGCTCATTCACACGTCACCTTCGCAACCAGAAACAGCAGGCTTGGGGCAGAGCTGTGCTGCAGTCTGCTGGAAGCTGACAGTGCTGTACCAGTCCTTTTCTGACTGGGGAACAGCTCAAGCCAGCTGCTGGACACAGAGATGTAATGACCCGTGATTATGTTTCATGGGCTGCTGGAAGAAGAAAATCTTTCTTCTGCAAGTTCTTGGCCAAGATCTCACTTAATGACTACTTAATTAATTGCATGCTTAAGACATCTTGCTGACCATGGGCCTTCACCTGGTAGCAGGGAAGGCCAGGAAGGGTAAGTAGAACTGGTCTTGGGATATTTGGGAGTTCTGTTCATTCCAGTTTATTCAAAGCCTAAACAGCAATATTATTTTGCAACGTTTGCAGCTACAACCTTGTCGTTCAGCCTGTTCAGCTTCAGTGCCGCATCCTCATCAAGCTTCTAAAAATAAAATTCATAAAAACATAAAAGCCACTGATTTCCATCAGATGACCCCACCCTCTTCCTCTTTCCTCCTCACTCTCCCACAGCCCTTGCCCCCTCGCAGCTGCCATCCAAATGCTGGCAACCAGCTGACACATTTAGGAGAGGTAAGATGGAATTACACTGAAATATGAAGGCTGTTGAACATTTCACAAGACACTTTCGAAAAGCTTATGACTGATAAGGGGAGAACATTACAACCGATAAAGGAAGGAAATGAAATCAATCATAAGGGTGGGTATCCTAAAATTTATTCAGAACCTCTTCATAATTTATCTTAACTCAGCAGGTTGGAACCAGGTTGGAGCACAGAAAGAAGACAATGTTCAGATAGTCTGAAACACCGCAATCCCTGGAGACAGGCGTGTGCCACCTGAAGCGCTGCGCGATAGCAATGATGATCCTCTCCATGGCATGTCCCACACCCACTGCTTTACTGCCCTTCACCTCCTGTCTGCTTTTTGGCCCTCACCCCACAAACATTCAGGCAAGCAAACAGCATTGCTGGAGCCAGGTGGGGCAGCTAATAGGCAACTGTCTGTCTGAGACCAAAGGCCCACGTGCGCTCACACGCAAGCCGAACAAGCAGAGAGGATCAGGATGTAAGGGTATAATATAGGAGTCTTCAGCCTGCTCCACTAGATTGCAACGCCTGTGCAATCATCTCCCATGTGGGCCCCAATTCTGCAGTGCTGCCTCGGCCAAAAGCATGTCTAGAGCAAAAACAGACTGAAAGATTGTTGTAGCCCCACCACAGTCCATAGCAGCCCATGATAAAATGCATCATCACATCCCAATTCATCACCTCTTCCCCAGTTTACGCCACACCTGGTGAGAGCTGGTGTGTCAGTATGGCCATTCCAGAGGAAAACGAAGGGAGGAAAAGCTGGGAAAGTTGTACCTTTCACCATGAGGCAGCCATGCCTCCCTGTGCAAACGGATGCAATCTTCTCATTGCAATGAAATGGCTCAGAGGACACCGAATGCTCAGGCAGAGCTAGGTGTACAGAGCCAGAGTATAGGATATATAGTCTACAGAGGTATATAGTATATAAAGCCAAAGAGTATAAGGCCACAGCCTTGCTGAAGGAGGAGAGGACATGTAGGACAGCCCTTGTAATACACTTCCTACAAGACGGCCTAGAGGTTTTTGATACTGGACAGGAAAGGACATGGCCTGAGGAGTTAATAGAGAGCAACAGAAGACTAATGCTCCACTGAATTTGGAAGATAGCTGTTTTATAGCTCTTGACAGGGAAAACTAGCAAATGCCAGAAGGCTGACATTGCCACCAGAGCCTAGGAGGCCAGCGCAGCCTTGATTCACAGACTGCAGAGCCTCTGTCTCATCTGCACGGCCAAGCAGCTGCCAATCTGAGGGCAGCGTCCCAGCCAAGCCCTCACAGGAACACGTTTTTCACAACACCAGCTAGCCAGAAGATTCTGATAGAGCCCTCCATCCCGGAAAGGAAAGAAGCAGCAGCAGTCATAACCCAAATTGAAAGCCTCTGGATCGGGCATACATCCCTTTGCAATTATGCACTTGCTGCTCTGTCAGTAGCTTTCAAGGGGGAGAAAGCTCACTCCTCTAGTGTCCTAGCTCTTGTGTCACTAGCACAAACATGAAACACCCAAGATTATGCAACAGCGCTTCCGAAACACGGGGTTTTCCAGCACAGCGCACACATGCCTATTGCCTCTAGTATGATGCCTTTCATCAGAGGGCCAACCAGAGCTCTCCTAAAGTCCCCAATTTTAGTTCAGTTCACAGCAAACCCTAGACCTTCCCTACACACCAGAATGTCTGGCCTTACCCCGCTCCAGGGCTCTCCATCACTCACAGCTGAGGGAGGGTTACCCTCTGGTGGAGGCTGTGAAGACTCGGGCTCCAGCGAACGCATGGTCCCATCCTCTGATACCTGCGACTTCTCTGTGAGCTTGTCAATTCCTGTGTTCAAAAGTGAAAAAGCTCAGAAACACGAGTGAATTAAATACGCTTCAAAGCAGGGGGTTCTCTGCCCTACCATGCTCAGACACCCTATGCATCTGCATCTGAAACGCTCTCCTTTCAACAGGAGAAGCGAGATCTAGCCTTGATTTCACCACCCCAAAGGAGTTAGTTTGTCGCTAGCAAAACGCTCCCTGATTAAGAGGAACAGAGGTTCACATGGATGTAGTTTAGCTGAGGCAAGAGGTCAAGATTAGGACAAATGGGCTTGTGGACACTAAGTCTAAGAGGGGAGAGACTAAAGACAGTTTACTTTGACTTGTTTGTGATTGGCTTGGGCAAACTGATCTGAAACTCAAACTGAAAGGCAGTAAGCCATTCACAGATGTAAACTCTTAATCTTTCCCACGCCCAGTGAAAGGGTGAGTCCATGCTGAGTCTCACAGAGAAAACAAACCTCTCTCCTGTTACAAAGATAAACTAAAGCCAACCTGGAGTAGCCACTAAACTTGTCTTCAGCGTCCCTGGTTCAGCAGGGGCAGCAGGACGTGACCCTTCCATGGAGACCCCGTCCTGGGAGTTGGTGCGAGAAATAGGCTCAGGAGTTTTCTTCTTGCGCTGCAGACCTTTCTGGATGGACTGCGAGTCCGTGGGTAAGTTGGCCAGCTGGTGAAATACATTCCGCTTGCGGATAACAGCGTAGACCAAATTTGAGTTCCCTGGGAATCACAGCAACAAAATGAGCAGAGAAGGTAAGACTCAAAGAGCTTTGCCAATACAGCACAGCTCACTGGATACACGAAGCATGATTGTGGAGACCCCGCAAGCTCGGAGAGCCATGCTTCCACCCAAAAAGGCAAGGGCACAAGGAAGAAAGAGCAGAGCTCGATATCCTCTTATCCATTACAAAGCAGTACAGGAAATTCAGTGAAATCCTTCCTAGGCTGGAAGGCTGACAAGAAATGGCTTAGAAACCGATATTCAAACAATCGAGAAGAAAAAAAAAGGACAGTTTAAACCACGTATTAGCACCTATTTTGGAAGAAAAGGTTGTTAGCCAAGATTCAACATTTCTCCATCTTCAAGAGAGTTCACAAAGCAAATCAGGGGCACCCCATGTGAGGAGAAACAGGCTTGAAATAGCAAAGCCAAAAGGCGAGAATTCTTACTGTCTGCAAGGCAGCAGAGAACAGAATGAAACCAACCCCTAAAATAAAACACTAACCACGGCCACAAAGGCTGTTTTAGGATCTGGCAACCACCACTTCCAAGATTTCCATTAGGGAAGCAGAATGGCTGCTCTTGATTTGCGGTTTTAAAGCAAAATATTAATTTTTGAGCAGGTTAAGGGACCTCCCTCTGTTATTTCCCTGAGGTAAAAGACTGTCATGCTTTTCAGAGGGAAAACATAAGGCATTTCCTGGAAAGGTAGCAAGTGCCAGAACTTTGTTTGGATGGTTCTGTTTGCTCTTCAGCTCCAGCGACCTGCCAGAGCAGAACTGAGAGGCACTTCTAAACCTTTAAGGAGATGGAAGTTCTTTTGTCCCCTCACCTACATTGCTGAGCAATATGAGCAGTTTCACAGCAGCATCCAGCCAGTCACAACCTAAGCGTTACACACTCACTTCCCCTTCTTCTTCCCCTCTACCCCTCTCACCTTCTGGTCTGCAGGAGACTGAGGTTATGCTGCTAATTAGCTGCCATCTCATTTCACTCTAAGCCAATCTGTCTGGGTCAGGACCCAACACTGATTACCTACTAACCCAACTCCTCAATCCTAGGCAAGTCTCCATGTAGCTGGCTTCTATATTTCTCCCCTTCTCTCATCTTTTTGGACTTTCTCTGAACTTCCACCTCATGTTCTCTTGGACTAAACTAGCACAAACCCACTAAATACAGCAGTCAGTCTCTTACCATCAAACTGGTACTGAATGATGTTGTTGAAAACTTCCAGCAAGAAGAAAACGAGGTGGTGGTTCTGGACAGCGGAGAACAGGAACCAGGTGGTGGAAAAAGCCTCCAGGAGATGCAGTAACTTGTTAGCAGCCACCATGGAGAGAGACTTCAGGTATGGAGACACTGGGGAAAGCAAACAAATGAAAACGGGAAAAAGAACCGAGGTGTATTTATTCGCATATACACACCCCCAAAGACGCTGTTCTTGCCACCTTCCCACCCTGCACTTCTGGGAAAGCCTCATGGAATAGCTGAGCCCAACAGGGTTCCACAAAAACATTGCCAAACACAAAAGAGGTGACACAGGGGTGTTGCCTAGTAAAAGCAGTCATTTCCGCTTCAAGAGGGTCTTGTGTAGTTTTACGCTAGTAACATCATCTCTGGCGTGCCTCCTGCAAAAGCTTACACAACTGGAGGCACCTGGACACTCACTAAGCCCAAGGGAAGCCACTGCCACCGTGGGGAGGTGGCACTCCCTGCTGGAAAGGGACAGCACTGCCAGCCACCCACCCTCACCAGGCCTTCTGGCCAGCCCAGAGGGGCTCCCAAGGCTCTGCTGGCCCACCCTCTGCCCCATCTGACCAAGCCCAGGCAATAGCTCCACAGGCAGGTCTGATCTGCAGCTGGCACCTCCAGGACAGGCTAGAAAGGATCAGTCCCCAGCAGCAGTCACTGACACTGGGCAGTGTTAGGGGCACAGGTAGGAGCACAGGGAGAAGGGAGTGAGAGCAGTCAGAGCTGTCCCCTCTGTGGGTTGTGGTTTCGCACTGCACACAGCGCTTACCATTCACAACGATGGTGAGCAGGCAGTCAAAGAGAGGCTGCAGCCGCTGATGCCCACTGGTTATGATCTTGTGAAAGACCTACAGTAAGGAAGGAGTTCTTCAGCAAGGTAGCACCTTATTGAAAGCACCCTCGCAACCAAAACCAGTGCCACCCCCACACTAATCGCTTCCTGACACCAATCATTCCTAGGCAGGGCCCTGCACACTCCACAATTACACAGGTGGGGAAGGCTGTTCTCACTGCAGACTTGCACTCCAGGCGTACAAGCTTTCATTTATGAGGAATCCTTTGGGGACACGATGAGGGCTCTACAACACTGCAAACAGAAACTGACTGCGAGTTGTTCCAGAACACACAGGCAACCCACACAGGAAGTCAGGAACATCTTCACCTCCAATAGATTTTGACTCTGAAACCTAATGACAGCTGCTGGAAACACCACAGAACTAATCATTTCACATTTGATTTTAGCGCAAACTTCTAACTCAAATGTTTGTCCTGTTTTTCTTAACTATACCCTCAGACATGGAAAGATTCAACTGCCTCGCAACCAGTTCAGACATTCCCAATCTTGGCCGTCCCACCTCTAGCTGGCATGCCTGTAGAGAAGATCTGCAGCACAATAACAATAGAGAGATGATCTAAGATTAATGGAATGTAATAGCAAAACACATAGCGTCAAGAACAGTTTTGGTGGGCACATTTCTTCCTACTCCTTCTAATGGGAATTTCCTTTTGGAGGTTTATCAGAAGCTGCCGAGAGTCTTCTCTAGCAAACGAGCACTAACATGACACCACCTGAGGCTGGTACTGCAAAACAGAGAGCTTTTTGTAGGCAGAATTGTGGCCTTCAACACTACAGACTGAAAGATTAATGAAATCTTGCAGTAACCCAAAGCAGTAGGGTTGAGCTTGGCTGGTAGCAGCAGTGTTCCCGTTCCGACAGACATGCTCCACATAACTCTGGTTACTCGGGACAGAGCCAGCAACGCAGTCAGATCTCCTGCCTTCCCCACCTGCAATCAAGTCTGGTAGAGGCCATGCACCCGTCCCACTCATGCCAGTCCCAGAGTCCTTTAGACCCCAGTCCAGCACCATCCGGGATCCCGTTCTTTGGGATCACCTCATGCAGATGGAATTGCACCTCATGCGTGTGTAGCCTGCCAGACACATCACCTCAGGTTAACAGCGTGCAAAGATCCCACCAGTGCTCGGATGCATCCCACACACTTTCTAGCTACTCAGTGGGCTGGCAATCTAGGAGGGATGAGTATATTGAAGGAGGAAGGAGGACAGTTATTTGTGGAGGTATGAAACAGGAGTTAGGAGGGACAGAAAAGCATTGCTGGAGCTATACTCACTATGATGAGCAGATCTGCATGTGTCCCTGTGAAGACAGGGATGTCCATAGGCACTCGTACAGAATACGGCTTGTTCAGTCGAACCCCAAAGTTACGCTCCCCACTGAGAAGCAGGAGGATAAAAACTCCAATGTGCATCAAGCCCACTCGCGCTGCAGGGAAGTGAAAAAAAGCCACAACACAAAAAACCCACACATCACAGTGAGGCCAGTGGGCTCCTAAAGACAGAAGGGCAGCAAGGATTGAGGAGAAACACTATGGGCCTGGAAGAAAAACTGCAGAGACCAGACCATCCTGATAAGGAACATCCCACACAGAGCTCCTTCCGTTGCCAGTATCAGCGTCCTTCCCAAGCACATCCACGGGGCCAGTACAACGTTAAGTCTTGGACAGATCACGCTTTTTTTCATTATGTTCTTGATGTAAAGCCATCACTGTAGTAGGAAAGATCTGACTACTTCTTTCCACTACCTAATCATGCAGTTATGCCAGATTTACATCCAAGGCAAGAGCAGATTGCTCATTTCTCCCTCTTCATGGGATCAGGGACACAGTTTTTGACGTAAGGACTCAAAGAGAGTCAACACATGCTAAGGATCTCCCCTCCCTGTGCTGTGGTATAGACCACGTCCTGCTTCCAGTCTGTTACAAACATTAACACTCAGCTAACTGAACCATTCTCCTCCACGCCTGCAGAAGGCCAGGAACACACACTCAAGACACTATCGCATTTCAGTGGTAGGAAGGAAGTGTCTTAAAAACATTCCAGCTCAACTGTCAAGCACATATCATCCCAAACATTGAAAATAACCAACTTACACTGGTCTGCTCTGGCATCATTGAGAAAATACAAGATTGGGACAAGGATGTCCAGAACATCGCTGCTCTTCAGCACAAAGAAGAGGAATTTCTGGAAGAAAGGGGAGGATTTCAGACAATCACAAGCATATTTGGTTTTCTGCACCATCCACAGGGCTCAGGCCAAGTAGCCTCAAGGTAATTAGTCTCTCAAAAACATTAGAAAGGCTGGTGTATGCACAAGCTGTTCAACTCCAATGTTATTTGTAGAGTTATTATAACACCCACTCCTGCATTCACCTCAAGCACTGACCTTCAGGACCCGCAGACTCTCTCACAAGCTCTCCCTGGAGCCAGACCCCACCAACCCACCCAGCAAGGAGTAGTGCTGCTGACCAGAGTACCACAGAGTCACTGCTAACTACCTGCCCACAGCTCTTTACCAGGGCTCGGAACAGCCAGAGCCATCCCGGGCTCTGGGCAACGGGCGAGGTGTTGCAAAGCTCAACAAGAAGCAGATCCACACCTTGTTGAAGTCACAGAGTTTCCAGAAGAGGACAAGGAGTTCCTGATGGAATTGGATCTTCTTGGCAGAGTTTGGCAGGTAGGTCTGGACCAGCGGGTTTGATAACAAGCGGGCCACTCCTTTCAGGATGAACTGGAAATCCTGCCAACAGACCAGGAAAGACACTGTGGTGGCCCAGGGCTAATGCAATCAGCATGAAATCAGAGAGGCAATAGTTCAGGACAGGAGCACGTTACCTCCTCTCGGTGTATTCTTGAGAGGTAATTCACAAACAGATTGTCTGGTCCGGGAGGCTGTGTTCAAAGACAAGGAGTGAAATGCTTACTGGCAACACAGTTTGTTCAGGAAGTCAAAGAGTAACCACTGGCTCTGGGGGCTAACGTCTCTCATTTCAGCATTCCTCTCTGAATGATCCAGTTTTAAATGCTAGGAGACAGAGCACCTCAGGGAACAAAAAAGTCAGGGGCTTTACATTGACATGCTCCTGATTCAAGTCAGCGACCAAAACCTAGCAGTTTGGTCATCTACAGCTGTTTGGTGACCTACAGGAAAGAAGCAGGACTGGGCCAGAGATAACAGCCTGCAAGGAGAAGAGTGGTGCTGGGCCCTACAGGTCAACATTCAATGCAAGCTGCTGTAAGAAAACCACAGGGAGTTCAGGAGAGCAGCAAATACAGATCCCAGTGTCACTCACATCCACATCATCCATGGCTGTGCCAGTGGTCGTGCCATCCACGGTGGGACTGGAACTGGCGGAGCTGTCATAGTCCAAAGTGACAATCAGCACCTGGGCTGCCTCCTCCACCAGGGGCTCGCGGTAGTCAGAGAAAAGCAGGTGATTGTAAGGAATCCCATAACCCACCGGGTCGTAGGCACAGACGACATTCAGGAGTGAGGTGAAGAGTGGGAGCGCATGTCTGGGGAGGAGAAAACATTCTCAGAAAGTAGAAGCAAGAAACAAAAGGTGCTGCCTTGGGGAGGGACAGGTATCTCTGTCCCCAAGGGTCTGGGGTCATGCCAAAACACTAGCATCTTTTCTAACTGACTGAGCAGCCCAGAAACAAGAGCTGACACTCCAGCTCCCAGCTGGTCTCCTGGACTACATCTGAGATGGCCTTTTTCACCTCAAAAGGCCATGTGGCCTCCCAAGGGAACCCTGTGCAGCAATGTGAAAAAGGGGGCAAGACCTCAAAGCTCTCTAGACTCTGGAAAGACAAAACTGCCTGCCTTCAGCCAGGACTGTGGTTCCTCCAGACTGAGCAACTGCCACCTGAGGAGCTGACAGTCCCACGGAGACAATGTCACTAGAGGGCAGCATTCACCCGCCACTAACACCACAAACCACCGGCTGCAGTGCCACGCCACCATCCCCACCAGGGAACAGGGTCTGCCATTTCCCAGAGGACAGGGATCAGTCCTGCATCAAGCTACAGCCAGCACCATGCTCAGTCCCTCTTTTTGCTGCCGAGGAACAATTCTCACTAAGCAGAGATGAGCTAACGGGGCGTACATAAGACAGGGACAAAGAAAAAGGACAACAGCCCCTAAATGCTGGGGGTAGCAAGTCCTGCGGTTCCCCATTACAAACACACTCCACGGAAGAGATTTGAAGGTATTTCTCCCCCTGGCACCCAGTCGCCCACCCTTCACCCTCACCTGTTCTCTGTAGAGCAGAAGAACTGCACCCAGGGGTTGGCGTTGCTGCTGTCCGAGGAGGGAGGCAGATACATGGCCTCAGAGAAACAGGTCAGCAGCAGCTTAAGCAGCTCTGTCCTGAAAGAAGGGAAGAAGCAGCCAAGGGCTGGAGCCATTCAGGAGCAGGGACTGGGCACAGGAGGCACCATCACTTACCACAACACCACACAAGTCCCATCTAAAAAGTCCTCCCCACAGAGAGCTAAGCCCATTTCATTTCACAAGCAACACTGCTGTCACCGGCGCAAAGCTCAGCAGAATTGCCTCCTTATGAAAAAGAAATACGGTACAGAGCTCCTAGGCATTTTCAAAGCAGAAATGTTCTGCCAGTTCCTGTTGCAGACACTCCCGACTCCCATATCATACTACAAAAAAACTATTCAAAAGGACAGCTGGGGTTGTTGTTTTTTTTTCCTGTGTTGTCAGTCCTGATAGCTCAGAAAGGAGCAAGGAGAAAGCCCCTTGGTAATCCGACACCCCAGGAGGCAAGGAGAGCCCATCTCCCTCAGATCCCCCTCTCCTGAGCCCAGATTCTTTCCATTCTGCCTTTGCAGACCACCTTACCTATTCAAGTCATGGATGTAGTTAGGCTGTGGAGAATGAGCAAAGCCCACTCCTGCCTCCCAGATGTACTCACAGCTGTCGATGGAGTGGATATCTTCTGCTGTGTCCTGTGGGGAGAAATAAGAGGTTGGACCACAGGAGGGAAGAGCAAGAGTTGACAGCGCTAGTGGTATCCGAGGCAGTTCAGTCACTCTCTTTAGTGACAGCAAGGAAACCAGCAGAGAAGCATCCAAACACTCAGACTGTACATCCCAGCCCCACCCAGGGAGCTCCCCTGACAGAGGGCCTCTCATCTCCAACAGGTACTGAGCACTGTGCAGAATGAGGCCCTTCCTCTAGTGTGCTAAGGTGCAGTGCTAGCTACCTCCACTGGGAAGGGTCACCCAATGCCAAAGGATCCAAAATACATTCTGTTCTCATTACTGGACGTATCACTATCTCCTCTCCTTTCCTCTGCATCTCATGAAACACAGCCCAGGTCAGGGCTTTTTCTTTGCAGATCAAGAGCACCACACAGGGGTTCAGTCCTGCTTGATACCTCAACTCGATCTCAGAGCATGTCATGTTGAGTTTACCCACATAACAGTGACTTGCAATGGCTGCACCCAAAGGCAGGAAAAGCAGCAAATTATCCCTCCTTTATAATAAAAGCAGATATGGCTGTGACTTGCTTTTCAGAAGGTAAAGCAAGAAGGTGACTGCAAATGTGTTACTTCTCCTAGTGAGAGCCCTCCTACCCCCTTGACAGCTGATGGCATGACTCCCAAAATCTGGCTTTGCAACCTGAGGAGACGAACCACAGCAGCTTGCCCATCGTCTCTGTCGTGGTCAGTCAGGTCAGGGTTGAAGCAGCTTTGCAGAGACAAGCAGCCATCGAAAACAACCTGTCGACCCTCCAGCAACAACCAGGAGCAAGGGCCCAGATGAATATGTTTGCAAGTTTGCACTTGGCACACTCTGGCTGTCTCTTTTCTGGGGTTTAGTTAAGCAAATTCTGCCACCTGCCCTTTTTCCTCTCTGTACTTGGGGCAAGCAGATCAGAGGACTGTTTCTAATTGCTCTGGGTTCCCGTGGCATAACCTCCCTCCCTCCCTTCCTCCCTCCCACAAGGCACGGATCTCAGGACAGCAGGGTTTGAGGGTAACCAAGATGCATTTAGCACCCCAACCACGGCTCCCACAAAACCAGCATGTTGACAGCAGCTACTGCTGGCACAGAGGCAACTGCAGCTTCCTCCACAGTCTGGGCTTTTCCTGCCTTGCTGTTCACTTCCGACAGATATGCCAGAGCTTACCTGCTGTCAGGTTTCTCACCGAGCTGCTCAGAACAACTCTTGCTGAGATTGGAGTCCCCAAGACCTCCCTCCACAACCAAATCCTGAACATCTCCTGACAGGCACAGGCTTCGTGGAAAGAAATGCAATTACATCCACAAACCTGCTTCTACCATGTGCGACTAAACAGGAACATTAGGAGGAGACAGCACATTACTAGCCATCATTATAGCAACTGCCCAGGCCTAAAAAGGCAGAGGCTAATGTCTTCAAAGAGCTCAGCCTTTGCAAGTAAGTGATAAAACAGATATGCAGGCACCGTGCATGACAGAGGGACCTCCAATTTCTAGCCATAATTCCAGGGCTGACTTCAATAGGAAGGCAAACAGCAAAAGAGTATGGGTCACTCCTGGGCCTCCTTTGCCTGTTCCCTCTCAGCTCTTATGCTTCCTCTTTACTCAATTCTGCTTCAGCAACTAACCACCACCATCTGTATCTCTGGGGCCACGCACTGTTCCGCCATGAGCATGACGTGGTCGTACCCATCTCTGCTCTTAACCTGCAGTCAGACCCAAGAGCGCAGGTCAGAGCAGATCCAGGGAGGGAGGACAGCGAGGCACAGACTGCAGAGGCCGCAGGCAGCAGGCACGCAGCTAACAGCATTCATGATCCCATCATCTAATTCAACTTGCCCAGCCCTGGAAAGCCAGGCTGGCTGCTGCCAAGGGACAAATCACAGGTGTAGGGGGAAGGGTGCTCTCTCAGGAAAAAACGTTGTCACCCCGACTTGTGCAATCCATCCCAAGTGACAGCACAAGACCAGTCCATCTCTTTCAGCCACAATCCCACTTACTCTTAGCACATACCCACGTGGCTCTGACCCAGCCTCGCCCCTTCATTCCCAGGTGACAGATTTTAACCCTGTTTCTATTACCCAGAAGCCTCAAGCAAGCAATTTAGTACTCAAGTTTGTCAGGGAATTTTGCAGCCATTAAATACACAGTGGTTTAGCACGTTCTTTTTTAATTTACTTCATAGCTATACCGAAAAGGAGGGCTGCCATCTTTGGCTTGTAGATTGGACCTACAAGAAACACCAGAGTCACTGGTGGAGAGAGAGAAAGAGAGGGAGGGAGATGCACCAGAATCTGTCCTTAGCACACCTAGCAGGAGATCCCTGCTTCAGGGAACTCCTCTGAAGTAAAGACAGTCACCGTAAGGATCAGAACACATTTGTCTTTGCTGCAGTAATACAAAGAGGGAGAGGAGGTGGAAAGACACAACAAAGACCATCTAGTCATTCACATCACAGCACCTGCGATCAAACAGCTGCTTCCTGCCCCAGACTGCACCAAATTGCCAGGTGCTAAAGGTCTCCTGCTCTGATGGCAACAACAGAGGAGTGGTTGTTTGCCAGCACAACCACCTTTTCCTGAGGGGCAAGCTGCAGTGCAGGGGGAAGTGCCAGCCGCTCCAGCTGAGTCACCCAGCTGTCTCAGAACATCTGTTTTAGAAGGCACAAACACCACACAGTGAACCCAAAATGCTGATCAATATTAGTCACTGTGGGTTCAAGCTCAGCAACTCCATATTTTCCTGCCTGCAGGTTTGCAGAAAGCTGCTGGAGTTTTCCAGGGTACCCCCCCACCACGCAGTTGATCTACCTCTGCAGATTATCTCACGATTCAACTTACCACCGTGCTCCTCCGGTGGCTCTGCACAGTGAAATCGGGACAGAAGAGCAGATCTGCAACAGCAAGGAGCAACGACTCAGCCAGTGGCCGGGCATTTTCATCGTCTTCATCTCCCTAAAAATCAAGAAACGCGGGAGAGTATTGTCAGCCCAGGATTAGCAAAGAGCACATAGTAGCACTAGTATAGCACAGCAAGAGAAGATATGCTCCCCAAGAATACGCAGGGAGGCAAGACATTACAAAGGAACAAGAGGGAGAAACACACAAAACCCAGCCAGTACAGGAAAGAAATTCCCCCCTGGAAGGTGATGACTGAATAGGAACAAGCTGTTTAATGACACCAAACTGAGCAGACAAAGGCCTAGAGATGTTGGGGAAACAGAAGAGTAGCACTGGACCTTGCCACGTGGAAACACTTGACTTACCGAAGACAAAAGGAAAGGGAAGCATTTACAGAGAAGAGGGTTTTACAGTCATGAAGGAGGGTGATTTGGATGGTGCACAGAGACAGCAATTGGAAGAAGCCAGCCAGCAGCGATAAGGTGTAAAACCTCTCAAAGTCCTGCGTGGGCTGCCCAGAACTGGAGGTGACAGAACCAGGAGAGGCTGCGTGCATCGTGCAAGGGGCCACCTCAGCCTGCCACAGCAGAACAAGCATGACAGCAGAGGGGATTTTGCCATCTCCAGCATTCAAAGCAATCACTCAAATCATGCATGGCTACTCCTCCGCAGCCGTTGCCACGGGAAACCTTGCCAGATCCTGCCTGTCAAAGAGCATCCTGAATGGGAGGCCTTCCCCACCACACACTGGTGCTGGAGGGAAAGGTAGGGAGCAGGAATGGCAGGAGCTTATCTATCTCAGCCAGGCTTCTGTCAGCCCGCGCACGACACACGCCTCTTAAATCACAGCAGGCAGCTAAAAGAGATAATAGGCTGTGCGGCTCTGACGGTAGTTTTCCTGCTGTTGCTGAGACAGACGTCAAACAGATCCCGGATGTAAGGAGAGGTCCAGAGAGGATGGATGGTGCCAGCACAGCAAAGATGCTTTTACTTGGGCTCGCAGTCAGGGATGAAATGAAAAGCATTAGTGTCCAAGGGGATTTATTTTCCAAGAATGATCTTTGCTAACATCACCTCAGTTGCCAGAAAAAGTCCCTGCAGGCTCTGGGTACCACCACATCCAAAATGGGTGACACACAACAAACCAATGGATCTGTACACAACACAGACCCCCGTACAGGAGAGAGGCACCCCCCAAGGAGCACGGCCATCCGTCACTGCACCACGAAGCAGGTGAAGGATAATCACAGAGATATCTACTAATGGTTCAGGCACACCATCATCTTCCCCCTCAGTTCCCAGGGAGAAATCAGACTTCAGACAACAAAGCAGTTTCCCCTAGATTAGGCACGACCCCAGCTTTCCCCAGCGCATCAGGGCTTTATTTGTTATTCCCTGGCCAGGCAGCGCAGCCAGCCTTACAACTGTTTCTGCACATGGTTAAATGATGGAGCACACTGAACCACAGCAGCTCCCCTGACATTCAGGAGGCACAACGCAGCAGGAGGACTCCCAAACCCAGCACACATGCCCTGGGCTGGATCGCCTTGGGGTGACCCCACCACTCCAAGGCCAAGAAACTCTCTCCTCCAACTACTGAACATGATGGAAAACCAGAGTTAACAGCAGCATGGCTGGATCAGAGCACCAGGCACCCCGCGTGCTCCTTCCCAAAGCAAGCTCCTCCATTGTTAAGCCTCTCCAGCACTCCCTGGCCCCTGCAAGGATGACAGGGTGGACAACCACCACCCTCCCCATCACACAGATCACATAGCACAGCAGGACTAGCAAAGACTTCCCTTTCCACCACCCAGAACTTCCCCTTTAAGTGGCCTCAGGTGAAAGAGATTAGAGGTGACAGGCAGAAACACACAAGGTGCCAGGTTTGTACTGTACCAACCACCGCCAATCCTTTATGACCGTCCCCAAAAACACTGCAGTACACTTAACATTCAGGGGAAACCACACTCTTCAGTACAGCCACGCTGACCTGTGGATTCAGAAACTTGTAGAAGTGCTCTCTACGCGCAGAGCAGGCAGCTGCTGAGGGAGCAAGCAGGCAAATACCCAGCCTAACTCAACTGTGTTTTCAACACTATTTCTCCTATTTGCAGGAGATCCTAAAGCACTTTCACCCTGCTTCTCTGAGACACACACAAGAGCACTACTGTGCCTGCTCTCCAGACAAAGAGATGTAGGAAGGTTCAGAGGCTCCCCTGGGGTTATACACATCACTGACAGAGCCAGAAACAGTACCTAGTTCTTTAACCACTCTTGCTCAGTTGTGGGCTTCGCCTATCAGGCTAGGCCCCTGCTTAAAACTCTATCACTTGCTTATAAGCAGTGCTTCTCTGGCACTATGTGCTTTAAATGTGACACTAAAACCAGTGGAAACAACGCCCTGTTTCAGTTTGACTTGAATCTTAAATCTGCTTTAGTTAATGGAATACAGTCATTTTGGTTTAAGACACTCAGCCTTTAGTACCAGTCACGGTCATTTCGATTCACACCTACAGTTATACTGGAGAAGCCTTCCCTCACATACCAGTGCTCTCCTACAGCTACACAATCAAGTGAAATATTGAGATGATGCAGCAACCTGCACTAAACAAAGTAGCTGAGGGTGAGAGGAAGAGCAGCAAGAATCAAAGGAAGGAAAAGAACTTAGAAGGTGCCACCTAATTTCTGACCAAATAGAAATAACTGGAATAAAGTTGCCCCCAAAAGTATATAGGGTCTCCTCACTGCAGCCTCCCCTTCACCCTTCAGAAAGGAGAATATGTGCCAAAAGACAGACCCCTCCTCTGCCAGCTCCAGGGACAGTTGACCAGAAGAAACCTCTCCAGTCTGGGTCCTCGAAGATGTAAGGCAGGATACGGGTGAGGAGCCGGCAGCAGTTCAAGACGATTTGCCTCTCCTTCTCCGTGTGGCAGCCGCTCTCTGCTCCCTGCACCAGCTTCTCCACAGCCTGAAGGAAACAAAACCAAGGCAGGCAGCATCAGCCTGGAGACAAGTTAGCAAGAGTTGGGCAGGTCTGTCCTGCCGGTGACACCCTCACGTAGAATTATAAGCAGTTCTTGGAGCCCATTTTCTCTGAGTTCAATGGTACAGGCACTGTTTGCATTTCTGCTGTTTGCATCACTGCAGAAATAGGGTTAATGATCTTAAACAGACCTTCTTGAATTTCTACTGTCGCACTGCAAGAGACCTCACGTGCCAGGGCTAATCCATGCAGCACACATGTCGTGCCATGTGAGGCAGCCAGCCACAGCACCAGAAGGCTCCTTCCAGCACCGTTCCATGACACCACACGCTGCAAAGAGCGGATCAGATTAATCAGCCGCATCAAGTACACGAGACGCAGGCAGAACCAAGGCAGCAGCACTGTGCTGCGGGGTGTGAGGGGCTGGCAGGGGAAGATTGCACAGAAACACACAAAGTCTGACAGATCCATGTGTGCTGCTGCAGTTACAGTAAGGACTTCTCCTGACTCAGGAGGCGGGAGCTGAGCTGCTGCCTGTAACTATTAAGTGACCCTGCGAATAGGACTGCTGCTCAGGAAAGAGCTTCTGGGCTGAGTCTCCACAGTCCATCCAATCTCTGCTGAAACTGCCAATGGAGACAGTCACTGTGGGTTTTTCAGAACAGGATGTGGGTCTCGCCAGGCAGCAACCACAGCCCCAGGAGGCAGCGGCAGGAGGTTTTACCCAGACAGAAAAGGGCAGCTCCTTCCCCCAGCAGCTGCACCCACTTGCTCTTACTCCCTGATCCCAAGGGGAAACAGGGGGGGAATGAAAGTCAAAGCATTTACCATGGATTCACCTTGCTGTTTTTTTAATTCATGAGGTCATGTGTCCCTGCTTATTTTCATAGCAGACTGTCTGGGTCACTGACTCTGCCAGCCTGCGTCATTGCCTTAATGGGTATTTAAATGCTATTTGTGTAGTCTCAGCCTGTCCACACACTACTCTATGACTGAGCTTAACTATTTTTTCAGGCACATTTATGACTCTGTCCAGTCCGAGTCTCCAGCCGTGACTACAACCTGGCACAGGTCAGAGCCCTCGGCCCAGCAAAAGCACTGCAGGAGTCTGCAGGCTCCTCCGACCCTGATATCCCAAAAATCCCTGGATAAACAGCCCTGCAGCAACCAGGTCTCCCAAAACATCTGTTTCCAGTAGGGAGAGCAGCCCGTATTTTAGTCTTGGTTTTGGAGGAAAGGACGCAGAGACAAAGGAGTTGTATGGTCAGTAAAGGTCTCCCCAGCCCTTCTTGACTCCAAAGCTGCTGATTGCCAGAAGCCAGGAGACAGCAGTAGGGGAGAACCATCCCATTGTTCTTCATTTTTATATTCTTTCTCAAGTATCCACTACAGGCATCTGTCTGAGGCATGATTCCCAGTCAGAGGTACCTTCACTATGATTCAGTAGGTCTCATTCACATTTTATAGAGCAGGAAAGAAAAACATGATGACAACAACCATTTAAAACTGGGAAAATGCCATTCAAAAATGTTTCCAATGCTACGAATTCAAGGCTACTCTTTGCATGGCTCAAACCAGGAGCATTATTAACACCTGCACTTTCCCAGGTGGAGCAAGTCTCAGGCTGTTGCTCACCGGCTTGACAATTTGCCAAACCTGGCAGGGTAGGAAACGTGAGTCAATGTTCCTTGTGCTCCAGAAAAGGACATGGCAACAGCAGAAGCAGCATCAGGGATGTTCTCATATCACAGCAGAAGGAAGAAAAGTCTTAAGATCTCCCCCCAGCTTCATCCAGGCACTTGTACAGTGACAGTCTCCACATCCCTCTGGGATCTATCGGCTTGAAGGCAGACTGATGGATGGTGAGGAGCAATTAGATGCAGACAGGGAATTGGATGTACCAGCCTCCCCACAAATACGCAGCCATGGTACAAAGTCCCCTAAGCAGGAAGCAGTTTACACAGCAGGCAAGACCCAAAAGGGCAGGATGAAACACAGGAAGGGGGAAGGAGGAAAATGGCTCCAAAGCGAGCAAATGCCAGCTGTGGTCTGTGCTAAATCCAGCGAGGAAGGGCTGAGAGTCACCATCACGAGGAGACCAGGACAAGCAAGTACCTCATGTGGTGCAAGGAAATAATATGATACCTGCCTCCCCTTGGGAGCCACAGGACTATTGAACCAGGGACATCCCCCTACTAGCATAGCACCAAGGAATAAGACAGCACCAATCTTACCTTATAACACAAAGTGGCCAAGTTTGATGGAGATTCTTCTCTCACTGCTCGGATCTCTGCAGCTGGTACAAGGGCAAAGACATCCTGCACTGAAGTGGCTGTGTCTGCCCAGAACTGGTCCCAAAAGGCATCATCTGTTGCCTCCACAGGCTGTGAAGAGACAAACATGGTCACGGGTGCAGAACTACCATTCTATGAGGTCCAAACATCAGCGATTATGCCTGGCTTGGGGATGGGACTGGGCACAGAAGAGGTTCAATAAAACATCCTGGCATTGGTTTTGCACCTCAGCCTCTTTGTTACCAGGGTTTTGGCCGATTTGATCTCCCAAACAGAGCATTCCCTCAGCAAGGGGGTGAGCAGCGAGGCATTTATGTGACCAACCCCATCAGACTGGGACTCTCCAAGGCTTTCACGGAGTCACAACATGCATGACGCCTCCTGCTTGTAATACATGCCCTAGGTTGTAGCTAAGATCTTTACCAACACGCGTGGGCCAGGCTGCTGTCATGCACTCCGTCACCTTCAGAGCAAGCCAAGGATGCCCGAGCGTACTCTGGAATTACTTCGGTTGTAAACAAAGTCTCGAGGAAGCAATCAGGGCCATCTCACATTAGGGCACAAACAGACCCACGGAACTGCCAGACCCACCACAAAGCACTTAGGGATGCCACGGAATTGATCTTTCCGAATCAAATATTTATGGAGATCTGGACTCGGTGCAGCTGGTCACTGCCAAAGCTTTGTTCTTAAAAAGCAATTCAAAGAGGGAGATGGAAGGAGGAGACTGAGATACCAAGAAAAGCAATCCACTTCAGACCTGTGGTTTGAGAAGCCTGCTCCCCATGCCTGGGAACACACCTCTCCCAATTACCTCTTCTGGCTCTACAGGTGCAGACAACCCCCTCTGTTACCAGCACTGCTGTCCCCTTTTCACAGCGAGGGAACAAGGATTCTCCTCAAGCATACCTGGAAACCCCAGTGCTAGGGATGCTGGCCACGAGGACGGTCTGTTTGCCAGACTGCAGCTGGAAAGACAGCTCTATACAGTTGGCTCCAGAGTCCCGATGTTATTTCCCCCAGCTTCTTCCTGACAGCGTGGCATCAACTTAGAAATAACAGCAATGTTGACAGCCTGGGTGTCAGGTTCGTGGCTGAACAAAGCAAACTGGACCTTGCTTTCCCCTTTATGGCTTTGCAGAGCCAGAGAGCAGCGCTGGCCATTCAAGGTGAAGCAAAGGAAAACGCTGGCTCAGACACACCAGGCCAGCAGTGCCTCCAACCCTGCGGAAGCCTGGCAATGACCTGCCACTCCCCAAAAGGTGAAAATGCCAGTGCTGTTTGTTGAACAAGAAGGCATCTCCATTACACAACATCTCAGGCATCTAAAGCCCGGGAGCTCTGAACAATCAGGAAAGACTTAACTTTTCAGCCCGCCTAAAACTGAGCACTTTTCCCATCTAAATGTGGATACTTGCCAGAAGACAGGCATTATCCAGCCCAAGGGTCCTGCCACAGGGGTGGGAAAAATTCACACTGCTCAGCATAAATACGTGTGTAAGAGATGGATCCAGTATTTCAGTCAGAAGAGGAAAATGGAAGTGTTTCCAGAGAGGTTTCCCCAGCCACGCTGAGGCATGGTGACACACTCGGCGGGTCAGAACAGCTATTTGCCTGAGCATCCCCAGCCCTCGGCTTGGGGCGAGGGGGAACCTCCTGCCCGCAACCCACAGGAGCTCTAAAGCAAACAGCAGCTCTCGCTAACTGCGATAATCGGCACTGTGAGTGGGTTTACCATGTCATACAGGAAAGGGGCAAGAATATGAACATGTGTTTAACTTAAACAGTTCCTGCCCACTCCCAGCTCTGCTGTAGTAGGCAGAAAACTTGCCCAGCTCAACGCTGTTTCTAAATGTAGCCAAGACCGACTCCAGGGAGAACAGCTCATTCACAGCTCTGACACCATTTCCCCCCTTTGCTATCAGCTCCTGAATTAACAGCCACAGTCTTCGAGCAGGTGATGTGTCACTACGACCCAAAGGCCAAAAAGTGAGAGGGACAGGCAGGCAGGCAGCCCGCCTGCCCACCCCCAAACTGGTATAGCAGGTTGCTGCCCTGCAGCTCTCTGCCTTAACGCTCCAGTGCCACAGAGGCTGCTTATCGCTGGTCCTGGTCCTTCCAGCCACACAATGAATCGGCCCAAGAGACTCCCCAGTCTTTAAAAACAAACAAACAAACAAAAAAGAACAGAAAAACACCCACATGTGTTTAGGCATCTTCTTAAACTCTGCTCTGGTGCTGAAACACTCTTCATTTTATCACCTGGACACCACAGCAAGTTCCCACCAAACCTCTTCCCAAGGGAAAACCAACTTTTTCCAAATGGTTCAAGATCACAGCTCCTCAGAGGCGATCTGCATGAACAGCCAAGTGTTTACAGCCTGCCTTTCAGCTTCCTGAGGGTGTGAAGGAGCTTTGCTCTTTGTAACCCAGGCATGAAACGCTTAAATGGAAGCAAAACTATTTTGCAAATCTCATCTCTAATTACAACCCTCAAAAAGAGCCAAGTATTTGGAAATCCGATCTATGTAGTGCACAAAACATCCCTACACTTCCTACACCCCCTTTCAAACCACGTACCACAACCGCATGCATAATTGCCACATGTACCTACTGGCTGCCTGCCACAGCCACTCCCACCAACAACAGGGAGCAGCAATTGCTGCTAATTGGAGATCATGAATAAATAATGGCTTCACTCTCATCTAGAGGGGAAGGAGAAAACCATTTCCCTCCAGTAGACACAGATCCCTTTACCTCCCACTAGCCCGAGGCCTCCTCAGAGGCTGAACACAGCCACTGTTTTACAGATGGCAACGCAACAGCTAAGACGGATTGAAGAACGTGGTCTCCGACTAAAATTACGCGGAGGCAGAGAAGCATAGCAGCAATTACCCAAGCTGCAACGTTGGATGCTGCAGCCACATCAATGTCACGGCTGCCATCTTGGCAAGCAGATTACACCGAAACACCATCTCTTTCATTTTTAATAGCCGCGGCAAGTCAGCTCCTCATCCAACAGATGCTATCCCATGTACAACCCTGGGACATGGATTCAGTACTGAGTCACTCGCATCCCCGCAGCCCCCCTGTTTTAATTAACAGCCTGGCATCATGAAACTACTCTATCCACATAATATTCATCTCCTTGATAGATCATTACTGGATGTTTTTAAGCTGATTGTATTCTGCACACGGCATCTCTGGGGATCTAAATATCCATTTCCTCATGCTGAGCTCACCCAACAACCTCCATCTAGCTCACAGAAGGGAAATAGAGACCTAGAACAGTCTTGTTCACCAGCCATGGATATCTTCATTTGGAAATGTCAAGATTTAGTTATAAGCGTTGGCACTGCACATGCTGCAGTAACAAATCCCACGGCCCCGCAGCTAGCCTTGCCAGTGCTTTAACCAGAAGGGCTCATAAGGAGCTGAATCCTCACCAGCAATGCTGTGAGCTGGGGCCACTTTGGATCCTCCAGATCAGCACACATCTGTCCTGTCTTCGTGAGGGAGCTGCAGCTCACAGATAAGAAAGAGCCCGACATGCCTCCAACACAGTGTAGACAACCAGCTCTGCACCAGCAGTGCAATGAGAACGAGAACTTTGCCGTTGCTGCGAGAATCAAGGGATCGGTAGCTCAACTCTGCTCTGGAAACACGCCCGGTACATGTGGAGAGCAAAGGAAGCTCCTGACCCCCCCACACACCCCACTGCAGAGGCTGCTGAAGTTAGAGCTAACTGGAAGAGAGAGATGCCGCTGCGTGAACCAAGCTCTCCACACCAAAGGGAAGCGATGACTGTAGCACAGCGATTGCTGAGAACTCACTGGGCAGAGCTGAGGTGATGTGACATCTCAGAGTGGGCAAAGAGGGCGACTTTTGCCTTCGGTTCACCTCAGCAAGGTTTAAAGACTTCCCGCCTGCACGCCGGCCACGCAAAGGTGGAACCAGTCCTACCGGTCACCTCCAGTACTTATTTCCCAATAGTTACAAATGTTGGGTTTCGGGTGTTTTAAAGCACACCATGCACGCATGCTATAGGAGTCAGAAAAGGCAGACGCTCGGTTTGCAAGCATCTTGCCAGTTACCGAACAGAGAATCACAGCCCTGAACTGGCAATCCCCAGGCAAACAGGATATGTCACAGGAAACAGGAAAACAAGAGGCGAGCTGACCATGTCCTGTAAACAGGAAAAGGTCCCAAGGCGCAGTCTCCCCCCATTTGTTACTGTCCTCAGCCTGAGGCTCGTACCACCTTCACTTTCTCTTTCAGATACAATCCCTCACGAGCTCTGGCAGGGTGAGTGTTTGCATCCTCCTCCCAGTCAAGAGCTCTCTGCACTTAAACCTTTACATCAAATGCCCGTTCCCAACAATTCCTCCAACAGGACTGCCCTTAAACCAGTTCTGAGGTTGCTGCAAATCACCAGCGGAGAATCAAGGGGGCAAGCAGCCACTAGACTTGCTCACCGTATTCTCCTTTTGTTTCTTGCCAACACGCCAACCAAGCATCCCGTCAGCGGAGGTAGCGAGGCATTTAGGGCAGGGACTCTGCTTTTTCTGGGACTGGACAGCAGAACAGGGCCCTCATCCCTCACCAGGGTTTCTAGCCAGTACTACGCAAGCTCAGATAAGATGTAACAGATAAGACGTAACAGCAGCACGCTCTTTTCCACCCCAAATGAGGCAGAACTGTGGAGTGTAATGACCAGTGAGCCATTCATGCAGCACTTGGTGGAGCTCCAAGAGATGAGGCAACCCCGCAGGGCCAGCAGATTAGTCTGAGGCGATTCAGACACCTTTGTACTACCTGCTTGTGAGCCACTGTGCAAAAGGGAAGTCTGAGGATAGAATTATTCAAAACATTAACAACTAGCAAGATTTCATCCCTGCTGCCAAGGACAACAGCTCCACACAGATTTCAGAGTAATAGTAAATTTTTCTGTAGGATCTTTGCGGTCAGCAGCGCAGAATCAAGGAGAGGCTCCACATGAGTCTGTCACCGCTTCTCTGCTCCCACAGCAGGAACTGTGTTTCAGAGGAAACTGGAAAGTGGGATTTCTGGAAGTCTGGCAAGAAAAGCCTAGGACAAAAAGTCAGCTGTATGAAGTGTTAGTTACAGCTTTGCTTTTAAGAAAACAGCTTTGCTTTTGATTAACCTGAGAGACTTAAGATACCTGAATCAAGCTGGAATACTACCAGAAATAGGCTACCAGAAACCAACCTCCCTCTAAACATAAGGTGTACTTTTATCAGGCTTAAATTAACAGCCTGTTGTACTACTGCCTTTGCACATCAGAGAAAAAGAAAGGGCTGGAGCTTGTCCCTCGTCCTTGATCCTTCTTGTCTCTTTAAAGAGGCATAGCTAGCATTAAAATCTAACAAGCTAGTTCACAAGACCAGAATTTCTTATCTTCCAGTCGGTTGCTTGTAGAAACCGTTCAATCGCCAACTGGCTGAGAAAGGAAAGCGAGTTTCCCCAGCAGTTAAGACTTCCAGCTTCAGCTCCCTGCTCTGCCACTGACTAGCTGTCATACTCACAACCCACATTTCCCTTCGCTTGTTAAGTAGACAGCATTTTTATGGGCAATTTGGAAGGGCTCACACATTCTCTATGATAAAGCACACCTGTTTTATTATTGAAAGGGCGGGCCCTATCAATTTAAAGGTGTGCAGTGTAATGTAATATATACGTATCATAAAAAGCTCTAAAGCCCATTTCTCCACGTATGATTGTTAATGTACGTCTGTAAGATAAGCTAATTCCTTCTTTCTGGTACTACTGTCCTTTTTTAATCACTGAAATAATTCTGAAGTGATTTTTCTTTTTTAATACTCTTACATCTTCAGAGTTTCTCTTTGGCAATTAAAAAAATCAATTAAGTCAATTTAATTTGTGTCCAGACTTGATTTGAGTTTCGAGTTCTGGGCTCCACATGTGCTACAAGCATTCAAGTGTTATGTTCCTTACAGGTTTATGTCATTTTTTTAAAATGTTCACATGGGAACACTAATATTTTTTAATTAACAAAAGCCTAGAGACTATATAAGAACTTATTTTTTAGAAAAATCTAACTTCAGTGCCAACTCTGAACCTTCACCAGTGAGCGAACGGTGCTTTCTGCTCAACCGCGTCCTTCCATTGGAGCCTTAGGAAACACCGCATAGTGCATTACTAAGCTCACGGTTTCATGTTACCGATGATTTGACGAAAATCTATTTGTCCAGCTACCTCATGTCAGAGGAGAAGGCTGCAAAAAAGGGAGACACACTGCTGAGAAAGCAAAGCGTATTTTGAGCTAATAGCTTTGAAGTGGGGATTTGATTCTGTCCATTATTGCAGCCTGGGTTTGGATCCAGGGTCTCATGGACTAGGTTACATGGAGGGTGCTGCCGGTACGAGCTCAGAAGGCTCCAGGAGGGTCCAGTCACGCATCCTGCAAGAGCAAACATCAGTGCCCTTCTACGGTATGTAAATATGGGAGCGCCAACACCCCACCCTTTTTCCACATCGCAGTTAGTCTCACCTCGACCACAAAGACATGAAATTAATCCCAGCCAAGAATGAAGTTTTTTCTCCTTCCTTTATTCGGGGCCTCAGTGAACCTTTTTCCACTACACACATCGATAAACCAGGGGAGGAGAGCACTCTCTTCTCAGCTGGTGGTATGACGGATTGCCTCATACAGGATTTTCTTTGTGAACAGCAGACTGAGAAGATCCCTATAGGCTTGATTTCCCCCCTACAATCTCACTTTATAAGCATGTTTCCCAGCGGAGGAAGGACAGCCCAAAGCTGAAGGCACTCTGAACTATTTGGCATCCAGAAGAGACTTTGGAAGAACCCCTTAAAACATTAATTCACCCACTTCTCTTTTTGCTGAGGGATGTTGTAGAATATCCACAATTAGAAGTTTTTAAGAACATGCTCACAGAAGCCATTCCTGAGAAATGCAGATAGAAGTGATGCTGCTTTAGAAAGTATAAACACTCTTTCTCAAAGGGTCTTCCAGCCTTTCTTTCTATGATTCATCTTCCAGCCCTAGCCTTCGCCTCTTGAGTTTTCAAACAGATTTTCTCCTATTACTCTTTACCCCTTTGCATCCGTACTCTTTTCTTCTGAATTCATTCCCCGTTGTTAAATATCTTTCTGCCATCATCCCCAAGTTTCCCTAGCTGCTGTTATTCCCTCACCACCACAGGCAGCTCAGAACAGCAATTCTCCATTATAGCTCAGAAGAACCTGAGATGCAATTTCTCAATAGAGCAAAATCCTTCTGTTCCTTCGACAGAAGGACAACCTAACAGTTTTCTGCCAGTGGGCTCCCAAATTAAGACAAGAACCTTAAGTAGCTCCCAGGACGTGAGCAACATCTGTTAGACCTCTAGGCAACCACCCTCCCTATACACTGTCCTGACTTCCCTACACTTAACTCCTTCTCCTCTTCAGGCTGCAGAAATAAAGCAGTATTTCACAGGTCACAGATGGAAGCTGCTTCTGCTGCAAAAAAACCTCACCCCAACAGCATGGTTGGCCAACAGCCCTTTCAATCTGCTACCACCCAAAACCAGGGCAAGATTATTTGGAGGAAAAACCAAAATATACAGAGAAGGGGGCACTGCCAAGCCTTGCGATGATGTAAACCTGCAGCTGAATACATTAGGAGCTGTGGACATCCCTTACGACAGCAGCATCCTGGTCTGCTACCACAGGACGCTGTTCAGCAAAGCACAAGATGTCAGAGGCAGCGAGTGCCTCAGGAGCCGGCCGGTGCCCCGAGGCACGGCACGGCCTCGCTGCCCTGCTCCTGCTCCCCCTCCACAACCCCACGAGACCCCTGGAGACCAGCGGCACGGCAGATGGGACCAGTTTGCCCAGATCCCCCATCGGCTCCCCGGCCTCGGGGCAGGGCCTCACCTCGAGGGCCCGGGCCGCAGCCAGCCGTGGCCGAAGCCCTGGGTGTCACCTCCGCCCCGAGCCCTGCGGGTCCCCAGCAGCGTGCGGCCCTGTCCCCGCGCACAAGGCACCAGGGCCGGGCTGCGGGGGCAGCGGCCCGGCCGTCCCCTTCCCTCGGCCCCGGGGGCGGCTCGGGGCAGGGCCGGGGGA
>VZTV01089646.1:0-26916 GCA_013400875.1 Anhinga rufa | reverse complement strand
CCCTCTGCCCCCATCTTGCCCCCTTCTCCCACTTTCTCGCCCCCTTCTCCCTCCCCTCTGCCCGCAGCCTCTGTCCCCCAAGCCCCTTTGCTCGGCTGCTCTCGGACACAAGCCCCACGACATCTCCGTCAAGCCACCGCCGAAGAGCCCGGCCGCCCTCGGCAGCCTGGCCCCGAGCCCGGGCGGTTCGGAGGTGCAGCAGGATTCATGGGGGAACAGCCGGCTCCAGCCTCTCCCACATCCTGGGTTGAAAAGGGCCAGGAACAAGCAGGCTTGTAAGAAGCTCCCTGTGCAAGCACCTTGTAACAAGCTCGTTGCATATGGTGGCCCATTAACCGTAATGAAATTCTACCCACCTACAAGGAGATGTTTTATAACCCCAGGGACGGGGAATTCAGGATCTGGGCCCTCACTGAACACCTCAAAGCAGCTGTTAGGGGCAATTCAGCGATGCCTTTGAAGCTATCATCGCCGTTTTCTGCACAGAGCAGCTCTGCGAACCGCAGGCACGTCTTTTTGGTGCCGCCGAGTTACGCCTCACACGCTCAGCTCTGCAAACCTCCTTTCTTTGGAGGACGTGAGGTATTTCTAATCTTTTTGCGAAAGAAAGCAATGTGCTGACTCCCCAGCTGGGGCAGGCCGTGGGAATTCTCATTTGTTGGCATATGATCTGTCCAGAAATCGCCCGTGGTTGATTATATTGAGTGACAGGTCAGATCTGAGGCGTTCTCGTAAAACCTATAGGAAAAAACTATTTTCATAAAATCATATGTCAGGCTTTTGCTGTCAAACAGCCTAGGGCTTCGCATCGGCACACTCGGTATGGCTATACTATACAGATAAATGATGCGAGTTTATTGTTAGGAACTGAATACTTTTCACAGGCAATTATTTTTTACAGCATCACAGGTTGGAAGGGACCTCAGGGATCATCCAGTCCAACCTTTCTAGGAAGAGCAGCGTCTAAACAAGATGGCCCAGCTCCCTGTCCAGACGACTCTTGAAGGTGTCCAACGTGGCCGAGTCAACCCCTTCCCTGGGGAGATTATTCCAATGGTTGACTGTCCTCAGGGTGAAAAATTTCCCTCTGGTGCCCAGTCGGAATCTCCCCAAGAGCAACGTGTGTCCGTTCCCCCTTGTCCTCTCCATGTGACTCCGTGTGAAAAGGGAGTCTCCATCTTCTTTGTAGCTGCCCCTTAAGTACTGGTACGCGGTGATGAGATCCCCTCTGAGCCTCCTTTTCTCGAGGCTGAACAAACCCAGCTCTCCCAGCCTATCCTCACATGGCAGGCTTCCCAGTCCTCCGATCATCTTGGTGGCCCTTCTCTGGACCCCTTCCAGCCTGCCCACATCCTTCTTGTACAGCAGGGACCAGAGCCGCACACAGCACTCCCGGTGTGGCCTGACAAGCGCTGAGCAGAGCAGGGTAACGACTTCTTTCTCTCTGCTGGCGATGCCCTTGTTGATGCACCCAGCATCCCGTTGGCCTTCTTGGCCGCAGCAGCACGCTGTTGGCTCACGTTGAGCTTTCTGCCCACCGGCACCCCCAGGTCCCTTCCCACAGAGCTGCTCTCCAGCCAGGTGGGTCCCAGTCTGTGCCACACTCCCGGGTTATGTTTTCCCAGGTGCATGACCTTGCACTTGTCCTTGTTGAACTTCATAAGGTTCTTGCTGGCCCACTCCTCTAGCCTGTCCAGATCTCCCTGCAGAGCAGCTCTCCCTTCTGGAGCGTCTACTTCCCCGCTCAACTTGGTGTCATCAGCAAACTTCATCAGGCTACACTTGATGCCGGTGTCTGGATCACTTATAGAGATGTTGAATAACATTGGGCCCACTATCGATCCCTGGGGGACTCCACTAGTGACAGGTCGCCAGTTTGAGAAAGAGCTAGTTACCACCACCCTTTGGTGCGGCCTGTCAGCCAGTTCCCCACCCACTGCGCAGACCACTTGTCTGGGCCGTAACACATCGATTTCTCCAGGAGGAGACTATGGGGGACCGTATCAAAGGCCTTGGAGAAGCCCAGGTAGACAATGTCCACCGCCCGCCCCATGTCAACCAGGCAAGTCACTTCGTCATGGTTTACAGTTAATATCTTCTGATTTCTATAATAAAATTGCTCAGAAAAAGATCTGGGAGCCAGTCAGAGGTGACTTTCTCCCACGTTAACTTTGCTGAGTTAGAAACACCAAGTTAAAAAAAATAATCTCCTTGATTGTGGTCTCCAACTGCATGAAGGCAGAAGACTTTCCAGGCGGTCACTGAGTTTCGGGAGTATGTAGGTGTGCATAGAGAGGTCTGGGAGGAGGGCAGGGGAGCGGAATTGCCTACTATTTCTCTCTTATTCCCTGCTTTATTTCCCTTTGCTGCTGCCGCGCACGAGAGCTGGGCACCAGCCATCGCTTGGACCGTCCCGGGGCTCTCAGCTGCCTGCCGCTGCTGGACCGGACGGGGTTTTCTGACACAGATCCCACCTTTTCTAGACGCACAGTCTGCTGCTCTTCCGTAAACATCTTATATTGCCTTTTCTGAGGCACCGCTGCAAGGTAGTGCAATCAGGCATGAACCCAGGGAGTTCCATCACACACACACACAATAAAAAAAATAAAAATCTAAACCTACTGCCACATGAGTTAACTTGGATCTGATGGATTCCAGGGCTGAATAAACCCCCTCGGACCAAACTCTGTGCTAGCAAGTAGGAGCAAGGCCACCTTCTCCAGCCCTTATTCCCTTAAGCTGAAAAGCAAGTACCAAAATCCCAGGTCTTTTCTGAACTTACTCGTATGTAACAGCAACTCGCACCTCATCCTCAGAACCCTACAAATCCTCACTTCCCTCAATATTAAGCTCCTTCTACCCTTCAGAAAGACACGGGCGTTTGTCTCTGAGAAACCCACATCAGAAGCACTGACGTCTCATCAGGGTGCGAACCAGGGGAGAACACAGAGCTGGAGGAAGAGCTAGGGAAGGCGCGACGCTAAGGTGATGCTGGGGGGGGGCATTCCCCTTCACAGCCCCAGCTAGGGAGCTCAGAAACACCCCCACCTTTGAAGAGCAGCCCATCCAAACCCACCAAGGCAGAGAAGGCGCTGACATCCCCACGGAAGGGTCCCCACGCTTGCCCAAAGTCGCTGAGGAGCCCCCCGGGGAAGGCCAGGACGCCCTCCGCCATCCCAGGCGGAGCAAGCCCTGCTCCTGGCTGACCTCCCCGGGGGGGGTGCAGGGCATCACAGCAAGGGGGCCCGCCTTGCAGCCGGGGTCACCCCCGTTTTGCCACCCCCAAACCCCGCTCCTTGCAGCCCGACGCCCGCCCCGCTCTCCGCGGCAGGGCTGGGCGGGGAGGAGGAGGAGGAGGAGGAGGAGGAGGAGGCCGGGCTCGCCGGGTTTCCTTGCAGCATTTCCATGCTAGAGGTCTCCACCGAGCTGCGGAGAGAGGATCTGCCTGGCTGCGCCGGGCCCTCTTCCTTCCTTTGTGCATCCCCCAGCCCCGTGCAAGCCGTGCCACGTCCCCGCTCCATCCCGCTCCCCCCGAGCCTCCCCCGGCCCCGGAGGGAGGAAGAAGCCGCCCCCCCCGGGGCAGGCAGAGCCCGGTGCCACGTCCTGCCACCCCGGCTTCCCGGCCCGGCCGGGGCACCGAGGCCGCATCCACCCCCGCATCCATCCCCGCATCCCCACCCGCATCCATCCCCGCTCCCCGTTTTCGGCGGTGGCGGGGTCCCCTTTGGCGGATGCTGCGCGCCTCCCCGGACCGCTGGTGCTAAATGCTGAGCACCGACAGGATGGAGGAGTTTCAGAGCGAGGAAGAGGAGCCCTGGTACGACCAGCAGGACCTGGAGCAGGGTAAGGATGGGGGCACCCCGCAAGCTGCCTGGGATGGCGGGCCAGGGGGATGCGGGGGCAGAAAAGGGGGTACATCCCAAGTACGGGAGGGTGGGACGCCTCCTCTCAAGACCAACATTTGCTTGGCAAAGCCAGCGCCTCGTCCTGCGGTGGCACCTCCGCGGAAATCTCATCTCCAAACCACTGTCCTAGCCGTGGAAAGTTTAAACCCAGCGGATAGAGGCAGGGAGCCCAGATCTGTCCTGAGCACCAGGGAGGTAAAATATTTGGTGTGTTACATCCACATTTCCTGGTTCCCCTGAAAACTTGCAGTGGGAAGGATCAAACGTGGGTAGTTATAGCATTGCTTTCATCGCCGAGCACTTGCGGGTAGAGTTAGCAGGCACGCTAGTTAGAAATGAAGACATCAGAAATAACGTGTGCTAAGCTGAGGATGCTGAAAGCGTCTCCCAAAAGCTCCTTCTGCCCAAGCCTAAATCCAGGGGGATCTTCAGCTCCTACGTCACCTCGTTACTTCTGGCGATTTTTCCAATCAGCCATAAAAGCAGGAGAAATTGGGAAGGAGCGGGGTGGGGGGGAAATCAAGGCCAAGTTTCAAATGCAGAAATAGCCTTGTTAGAGGATAAACGTTCACTTGGGTCATTCGCTTTGAAGAACTGTACCTACGTTTGCACTGGTTCTATACAATGTTTGTCCTACGGCTGGACAGTCGGTGGCCGTGGGTATTTGAGGCTTCTTTTTGGGTTTGTTTTTTTTCTTACCTTAGTTTCTGGAGTCGACGTGCAATAACCAAATAACTGAAAGGAGTCCCGTTTCAGGCCAGTGGCCCAGGAGCAAACTGAACTGCTTTGTCAAGGTGTAGGGACAATCATTCCTGCCTAAACCCAGTCCCCTTCCGACACCTTGCCCTATAGGTACGGTACAGTTATATATTTGCTTTAGCCAGCCGCCTGTCAGCAGGGACGTGCGGTCCAGCTGCAGCGCCTCTGCCCACGCCGGTCCAGTACGTTATGCCGTGATTTAAAGTTTACACAACTTCAGCTGCAGGGCAGAGGCCCAGCAAGGAACGATCACCAGCCCCCCCCAGGGATTGTTGCAGCTGGTTTTTAACCCCAATTCCTCAGTTAACAGAAAGTATCGATAGCAGGATACTGGGCCCTGTTCTTTGAAACACAATGCTCAAATTAAGCCAGGGCAGAGCATGGAGATGGAGCTATTAGCTGAATAAACAGTGCAGCCTTTGAACGCTCAGAAATTCACATTTCTGGGTGACGTCTTCCCATGGCTCACAAGGGCCCTGGGCGCTCGTCCAGGGCCAGGATGCAGGCTGAGGAACAGCAGAACTACAGATGAATATGGGGAGCGCTGAACAACACGGGACCGACTGGTTTTTTTAGCCTAACGCTGTCCCTGGTGTCGGGTTCATGAGTCAGCACTGGCACCGTACAAGTGGCTCGACAATAAAACCACCTTCCCACTGCAGGCCAGGTTCCCAGCTCTGTCCCAGCGATGCAAATGCAGAACAACTGCCTCCGGATGATGGATTGATGCTGGGAATAGACTCCACCTTTGAGCACATACAGGACTGGAGGAAAACACAGACCCAAAACAAAGCCCAGCGGTGGGGTTTGCAGCCTCCTGTACGAACGGGGGCTTCACAAACTCAGATGGAGAGATGGGGAAGGCTTTAACTAAAATCAGCCGACTGGAAAGGTCCTACGGGGTAATCACAACCGTAATTAATTTGCATGGCGCACAAAGCGTCATGAAGGACAGTGCTAGACTTTGCCCGCATACGCTGCGCCTTTGCATTACAGCCATAGCAGCGTCCGGAGGCCTCTGGCAACGGCACAGCCGTGAAGCTGTTGATTTGGNGGGGGTGGAAGTATGGTGGAAGATGTCCAGCATAGCACGATTAGGAGGCGGTCGTGGGCCAGCGTTACTAAGAGGATCGGCATGCCAACAGCCCCGGGTCGCACAGAAACCCACTGCCTGGCAGCAGCAGCGCCAAGAAGGCGGAGGACAAAAGCATAGGCTTAAAGGCTGTTCTTTAGGAGCGAGGGGTGGGAGAAACGAGAAGCAACCTAAGCTAGGAGAGCGGAGAAGGTTCTTCTGTGAACCAGTTGGTTGCTGGGCCTTTATCGTCATTTCACAGCGTCATCAAATATTTATTACATTTACATCCAAAACTGTTTGCTAAGCAACGGATGGCTTAACGGGGAGCTCTGTGATGATTGTGTTAATTAACCATTTTAGCACCACAGAGGAAATCATGCCTCCAGCTCCACTCCAAGCACCTGTTACTTTCCTCCCCATCCTGCACAGAGCTTTGGCTTGCTGAAATAACTCGTTTTTTCAAGAAAATAAATGCCAATTGGTCCTTTTTTCCCCCCTGAAGTGCCCACAGCAACTGACTGCATCCACCTTGGAGGCAGCAAGATCTGGTCCCCAGCCTCGAGGCCCTTCCAGCCTCGTTCAAATGAAGCCGGCGCCTTTCAGATTCCTTTACCTGTTTCCTAGCATGCCGTAAGCCTGCGTGGTTCAAGGCAGTTGTACCGAGAGTGCCTTAGCATGCAGAAGCAGACTCAAATCCCAGCCAGGAGACTTGGCAGTGACATGAAAACAGTAGTGGTACCCTCTGAAGTGTCTCCTTCTTATGGTGTTCCCTCTGAGAAGGCTTTCTGATTGAAAGAAAGCGGTAAAAACGGAGCTCCGATCGCTTGGTAGCGTGGCTTTGCTTATTGCCAGGGTTTCTAAGCACGAATAGATGTCAGCACTGCTCTGGTTCAGCCACAGCCTCACCTTCCACGGGCTGGGGAATCTGTGCCTCTAAGCGTTAAACCCAGAATACGTTGATGGTGAACCTTTTCCCAGCCATTGAGAACTGATGATGTGGCTACGGTTGCATCATACCCTGTGTACAGGGTGTACGTGCAGCCAGACCCCAAGAGAATGAATGAGCTAAAATTAGAGAGTCTGAGCTGGGGATAAGTGGGGACACCTTTTCTGTTCATCAGAAGCATTTGTGCTCAGAATGGCTGTGTGCCAACTCAATCGCATCTGGATCCAAACAGAGCAGAGACCAGACCCGGCAGCTATCTCTGCCAGCCACTTCCAGCCTTCATCTCCCCCGCAGCACTCCGAGTCCTCCTCACAGTCACCCCACTGCATTTCCTAGTCTTCCCAGCCTCCCTATCCCCCTGCCAGCACTCAGGTCTAAGCCAAAGAGCAGAGCGCAGCCCAAGAGGAGGGCTCTCAAAGCCACCCTTGCAGTCCCTGGAGCCTAAATACAGCCTAAGTGCTGGGGTGATTCCTCCTGTGTAAATAAAACGGCCTTGTGCTGCTCTCAGCTAGCCAGCAGGACCAGAGATAATACAAGAGCCAGCACATAATCTCATTGCCACTGCGAGACGTATAGTCCCCTCGTCCTGGGCAGCCACAGAAACTTTGGGGCCAAACCATCTGCAATGCAGGCTTAGGACTTTATAGCTGTAACCTCTAAAGGTCTCCAGATTTAAGTATCTTATTTTAATTCCTCCTCTTCCTCCTGCATCTGATTGCTTGCATGCTAAGAAGGAAAATGACACAAGATGCTGAGCTTGCACCGCTCCTAACTCATCCGCGTAAAGACACAGGGTCACCAGCCGCTGACGGTGGGGTGAACGCAGGGGATCAGTGCTAGCACTCACAAGCACCCATACCTGCCTGTTTTCTGCATCACCCAGCCTACGTGGGGTGGCCCAGAGAGCCGCATTTCACTATCGGCTTGCCCAAAGGATTCACTGCGGTGGGGAGCAGGTGGTACCCCAAATTCTGTCCCTCGTGATGCAGTTATGCCAGCAGTCCAGCTCAGGGGACAAGCCACGCAGCTTGCCTGTCCTCCAGGAGCCCAGCGGTTAACTCGCTGTCCTTCCCAGCGGCAAGCCAGAAGGACAGGGTTTTGCCTGCAGCAGCTGAGCCACTTACTTATTTAGCAGTGCAGTACAGCAGGTAGCTTGTGGAAGTGGAAAGTTTTCAGTGACTAATTGCTGAGCTGCTTGGGAATGACAAGAGGGACTAGGAAAGGCACAGGGGACAAGGAAATAAGATGGCAGTTAGGTTAGTCTGAGGAAGGGATGAGAGCCTCCAAATCTGCAGAGGGAAAAAATATATATATATTTTCCCAGAATAAAAATTCCCCTGTTACGTGAAGGCAGCAAGAAAACGGGGCATAAGAGAGCCCCACACAGCAACTTCCAGGATCTCCCTCCCAGCCTCTCACAGAAGCTCCTTTCTACCTCTGCTGAACCCCGGGCACATACTTCCAGCTGTGGGAGGGAGCAGAACCAGAGGAACTCATGGAAAGGAAAGGAGAGGCAAAGGGGAAATTAAAAAAATAAATAAAATAAATTAAAAAATCAAAGTTTTCCATATCTCCCTTCCCGAAACAATCGGCTAACAGTGGCATTTCTCCTCGGCAAGGCCACGTGCGAGGGATTTACGGTCCTGAAGCACATTCCTCCCACAGCAGCCCTGAGCCCAAGGGACTGGGAGCCAAGGCAGCGGGCGCTACCACCCTGCACGCAGAGGCCGTCCCCCCCCCACCCCTGCATTTTCCAATCCTCTTTCTTTCCTCCTGTACCAGCCAGCACTGGCTGGTGACAGGGCAGATGCACTGACTCAGTGTGACAGTCAGGAACCTCTTAGAGCTGCGACAGCACCACGGTCCCATCCTGCTCCCGCTAAAAGCGGTGCCAGCGCTCAGGCTAATGCACGGCTGGCTCGCTCCCGCACACGCTCCATCTCCTCTGCTAAAAGGCCTTTCCCAGAGCAGCACAGTGCTATTAGTCGGGTGAGGTGGGAATATACCTCCATGTGTTCACACCGAACGCATCATTAGGGCTTCCAAAGCTTCTACTTAACCATCCTTAAGAATACATATGTGGGCCAAGAATTTAGGAAAATATCTCCAATACAAAATACCCCGGAGGAACGAGACCAGATGGTACACAACCGCCGGTCTTTGCACAGCTGGGAATTTTAAAGTGATTTTATGTTAGGGTTTGGGTTTGGTTTTTTTAATACATATTTAACAAACAGTTGTAAACCTTGTCTCCAAAAGGTGACAGTTCTTTTAATGGTTTAAACAGCCTGTTTCTCTACAGCCTTCTGGGAAGTCATTCTAGTTTATCCTGCGTGCAGTGCAGCTGCCCTGGCACTCACTCCTCAGTTAACTTGTCTCCTCCCTGAAGAATTCAGTCCTTCGAGTGTGTAGCATCCAGGTCCACGCTGACCTCTGCCAGTTATGCAGCTGCAGCGATGGCACTTGGAGCTAGGATGTTATCATGCCATCCTCCCAAGTTTTCTTGGCCCGCAAGCGAATGTTGAGCTCTGGGAAGGCACACTGGACTGGGAGGCGGTGGCCGAGCACCGGTCTCTGCAGGAGGAGGCAGAGCAAGGAGCAGCGCAGCACATCATCCCCCCCTCGAGCACCGGTCTTTGCAGCAGAGCTGCTTCAGGGCTCCTGAAAGAGGCATTGCCCTGCATCCTGCTCAGGACCAGTGATGGACATAAATAACACCATCTGGAGAGTACATCAAGTATTTCATCACTCCCTTTCCTTGCAAACTCAGGCTGGAAGGCTACGGCACTCTGTTCTTGCACAGCTCCACAAATGGCACCGACCACTCACCTGAGGTCAGGACCTCTTCCCACATGGGCAGCGTCTCCAGCCGGTACCGCCAGCCAGGCACAGGGCAGCTGGGCTGCGTGTGAGCTTAGCACCTGGAGGAACGGGGCTTCAGAGCATTTCCCAGCAGGGGATGGGAAGGGAGCAGCAGTGGGGCAGCAGCGTGCAAGGTTATACGCTTTTCTTCAAAGTCAAGCAGAGGGGCTGGTAGAGAAGAGGTGGGCAGGTTTTTGGTGTTGCTGCAGAGGGTCAGGCTCTTTCCTGCATTTAGCTGTAACGCGTGGCTGTGGAAGGAGGATCTTCCCAGTTTCTACACGCCTTTGGCACATGAGCAGTAGCGGACAGGAGTAACCGGCAGCCGCGGTGCCGGCGGTGGTCTTGGGGGCTGCTGCAGGTGGCAGTTGTGCTGGAACTTGGTTGCTCCCCGAGAGACCAAACCACTCGGGATTAGCGGTCCCACCTGCCTCCCCCAGCAAGAGGACGGCCCGGGCAGCCGAGCTGGCCGGCAAGGGCTCAGAGCAGGAGCATGTGTTGCGCGAGCATGAGCGGGGCTGGAGAGCTGCCGCGGTTGTGGCAGCCCATTGCTGTGGGCGCCGTGCCCCGCCGCACGGGCACGCTGACCTGCCCTTTGCAGGTCTCCTTTGCCTGGGGCTCCGCACATGCACAGTACAGCGGCGCAGGACGTGTAAAGTCTCCCTGGAGCTAATCCTCCTTGCCTGTCCTGGGTCGCTTACAACCTCCCGCCCCCAAAATACACTGCCAAGATGAGATTCCCGCATGGCGTCAATCCCCGTGTTTGTGTCTTTAGCTTTAAAAAGAATAAAAGCATCTCTTCACAGTTCTCTGCATCCCAACATAATTAATTAGTTAGAGCTTTGCTGCCTGGAGGAGGGGTGCACACAGGAAAGCACCGGCTGCCTTTCTCCTTCCTTTTAATTAGCTCCTTCTCCCCAACAACTCCACTTGTACGTATTTATTTAGGACACTTTCTGATCCAGGTGCACTATCAGAGCCTCCGAGCCACCAATCCCCCAGCTCTTTGAAACCATTTTAGCCTACAAGGCAAACACGGGCACCGAGGCTGTTTAGATAAAAGAACAGCAGGGAAAGATGCAGATGGGGCCCAGTTGCGGTCCAATAACATACTCTGCGTTATCACGCTCTAACAACCTGGCAAAATGCACATTGATTGCTGTGGGCGCGGGGGTGGGACTGCTGTGTATGTGTTTGGATAGACACAGCTTATAAGCAGAGGTAACCATTCTAGGTCTCAAGTGTTAACATATAGGGGAGGCTTTGGGGCACAGGTGATAGAGGGCAGAAAGAAAAAGGTGAGCATCAGTTAAATCAAAAAAGCCTGGTGGGCATCTGAGAAGATTAAAAAAAAAAAAAAAAGAGCTGATAAAAAGGAAATACTGAACAGGACTGAAAAATAGAGAAGGCGAGGAAGGGAGCAGCAGGGGCCGAGAAGGCCGGAGGGTCTCCCTGCAGCACAGCACGGTACAGACAGTGCACCCCTGAGCCCCTTGCTGGGGTTTTCCGCTCCTCGGTGGTGCCACTTGTGCTCAGGGGACTAGAGACGGCACGGAGGGAGCTGCTCTCATTGCACCTCGCTTGCCTTGACCCCCTGCAAACTGCACCTCTCTGCCACCACCCAAGCACCCCCCGCTACCAGGGAAGCTTGCAAAGCCAAAGGCAGCCCAGGGGTATGGAACGGATTACGTGAGAGGAGAAAAAGGGAAAGAAAAGGAAGCAGAAAAGCAAGCAAGTCTGATTAGGCTAACAGAAATGCCCGGGTAGCCACCAGCTAGAGCCACAGCTAGAAGTGAGGGGAAGAGGGAAGACACGGCTGTGCTGCCAGGGGCTTCACGCACACCTCTTGCCTGCACTCACCCAGCCCTGTCAGAGGCACTTTTCCCCCCTTGCTGCATCGGGCCACTCCGCGAAGCAAACCATGCCTTTGCGGTACACCCGGTTACACTAAAACGGCAGATCCCCACAAAAAAACCCCACACAGAACATCAAGTGCAAAGCCGTTTCGGGTAGGAATGTCTGAGTTATGCCAGTGTAAGAGGGATGGGGAATCCACGCCTCGGCAGTAACACTGGCGGCTCTCTGGAAGCTCTGCCTGGCCGTAGGAAACACTACCATCTGTGCAATGGGCATGTTGAAAAGGCTTTTGCACATCCAGGCATGCTTGCAGGTTGTTTGCGAGATGCTGTCAGACGGCACTTGCTTCTCTGCACTCCAGCATGTTCCATCGCAGAGGCTTATAAGGGCTAAGTGCGCAGATCGCCTCCCTCACCTGCCATGGAGCAGCGGTAAGGGATATACAAAAGCTGATTTTCGTTGCAATATACCCAGGCAGCGCAATCCCTTGCAACTAAGAAGACAAATAAATGAGCAGCAAGTACACCCTACCCTGGGGTAAACCAGTATAGCATCATTTATTTAGATTTTTGAAAGGAATAATTGCACCTACCCTGGACTCTAAGTACCCGTGTGTAATGGAGCGGACTGCAAATGCAATTAAATTAAACGTCAACAGCATTAAACATCAGTTCTTAACTCTCAACCTGCCCCATCCATCAGCTAACAAGCACCCTGAACTTCCTCCAGAGACCTCCGCACCAGAGCTCTGCTAGCTGCTCCTCCCCGCTCTTTAGCGGGTGGATTCACCGTCTGCGGCGGCGGGAGAGGAGCAGCCTTCTCCACAGCCAAAGGACTTCTCTCACCCCCTGTAAGCCTGCCCGTCTCGCCAGAAGGGGAGAGGGCTGGTTTATTTAAAGGTGAGGAGCAAAGCTCGGCACCCCTCGCCTGTGCTCGGAGCAGCGGGCACATTCTCTCGCAGCCTAAACACAAATCCCTCGATGCAGGGGGGACGGCGGGGGGAGAAGCCCAAAGCGGCTGCTCCAGATGGTGGCTTCCTCCAGAAAGCCGCGTTTACGAGGACCATCTGAACAGCTACGGGATCACCGCTGTGCCGCCAGCAGCCGAAACCTCCCCTGCCCAGCACCAGGCTCACGCTCCCCCAAAGCCACAACCAGGAGACGCTGGCAGGGGGAAAAACCCCCTTCAGAAAGCGGGCTGTGGCAAAGGCTGCTCTGCCCAAGCAGATGCAGGCCAGCACTGGGAAGGGCAGAAACGGCTCTGAACCCTCTTTGTGCCTCGTTGCAAGCTGCTGCAAAGGTCGGGGCAGCCGGGGAGCACCCAGCTCTGCGGCAGCCCTGTGCCAGCATCGCCACAGCGGGGGACCACCCTGCGGTTTGTTCCTCAGCCTCTTTCAGTCAAACGCAACCTGCTACAGCTTTTGCATCACGATTTGTTCAAGTTTCCCCAGCAGAATTATCACTGGGCTGCTGCTGCTGCTGACCTCCTGTCGTGGTTTAGCCCGGATCAACAACCCAGCCCCACGCAGCCGCTCGCTCACTCCCCCCCGGCGGGATGGGGGAGAGACTCGGAAGAGTAAAAGTGAGGAAACTCGTGGGTTGAGATAAAGACAGTTTAATAGGGAAAGAAAGAGCCGCGCACGCAAGCAGAGCAAACCAAGGCATCCATTCCCTGCTCCCCACGGACAGGCGGGTGCTCAGCCATCTCCAGGAGAGCAGGGCTCCATCCATCACGCGTAACGGTGACTGGGGAAGACAAACGCCATCACTCCCAATGTCCCCCCTTCCTTCTTCTCCCCCCAGCTTTATATACCGAGCATGACACCGTATGGTGTGGGACATCCCTGGGGTCAGTTGGGGTCACTGTCCCGGCCGTGTCCCCTCCCAGCTTCCCGTGCCCCCGGCACAGCACGGGGAGCTGAAACAGCCCTTGGCTGGTGTAAGTGCTGCTGAGCAACAACTAAACCATCTCCGCGTTATCACCACTGCTTCAGCACAAATCCAACACACAGCCCCATACGAGCTACTGCGAAGAAAATTAACTCTATCCCAGCTGAAACCAGGACACCTCCGCAGCTCCAGGAGGCACTGCCCGGCCATGCTCCCCTGTACCGAGCGCCGCTTGGATTCAACTCCTGCTCCCTTCCCACCATATGGACTCTTTTTTTTTCCCCTCCCTCCTTGCTCAGGCGACTTTCCCTTGGAAGCTCGCAGGCGAACGCAGCCTCCGTCCCTCCCTCCGCTTCGCTCTGTAGGCGCAGCTCTTTGTTTGGGGACGCAGGCCGTCTCCTTGGCTAGTGTTAATTAGAAGGGTCACGTCAACGCTTGCAGCACGGAGAGCCGGAGGGCACCGAGCTGGTGCTGCCAGGACAGCTTTGCACCCACGGTCCTCTCCCAAACAGGATTTGGGCAACACCAAGGCCCCCCCAAGGTTTTCAAGTTGAGTATTGGCCGTTTCACAGCGGTGCCTTCAGGGCAGGCAGGATGCAGAGGGGTCGGGCACATCGAGCGGGCACGCAGCACAGCCGCTCCCCACCACTTTATTTCTCCTTCTGCGCCGAGAGGGGAGGGGGAAGGGAGGCATCAGCATATCTGCTAAATTAGGGCAAGTCTTACGGCACTGGCTGGCTGACCTGGCAGTGGAGAAGCGAAGAGGAATACAAAAAATTGTGGGAAACCACAGTGTTATACAGAGAGAGTCTCCAAATCCCTGGAGAGCTCTCCCCCCCACCCCAACGTGCTAAAAAAATTCACATTCATGTTTCTGAGGTCTCAAAGGAGAGAAGCCGTGTGCTCCCCAAGCCCGTGCAGAGCCACAATTAGTGCAAAGATCCAGAGGGATTTGGTCTAAAGACGACATTCGAGCACTTCGAGGCAGCTTCCCCTCCCTCCCCACGGCCCCGGGGGAGACCAACAGGTGGGGAAGAGGACTCGGGCATGAGGGGGATGGATGAGACGGCATTACGGAGGATGCTTTGATGGGCTGGCAGGCAGAGAATGAGCGAGTGCGCGTGCGACGACGGCTGAAGCAGTTGAAAGACACTAAAAGAACCAACTCCCCTGTGTCCTTCAAGCCTGGAGTCTCCCAGGCCCTTACGCTCAAAATGGAAAGGAAGAATCAATTTCCTCCTCAGAGCTCAGCCCCTTTCTTTCCTCTTTCCCACTCGTCCCCAAACGCTGCCCATTTCCCCCATTAAATTATTGCTGACAGAGCCCTTTAAATTATAATGCAGGATCTTACACTGCCTAATCCACTTAACTCAACCCCAGCTGATTAAATTGGATGCCATATGGTGGGAGAGCGCGGGTGTAATCCGCGGGGACAGGGACACACTTGACTCGTTACCTGGAGCGCAGCACGGAGCCCTCTCGCTACACGCCTCTGCGCCAGCGCCCTGCTTGCCGCAAGGGATGCGATTCGCAAGGTGCCGGTCTCCAGCAACGACACCGGCTCTGGCAAGGTAGCGGTGCCATTAAATACCGCCCCAAGCAGCTTAAAGGCACAAATTGTCCTCCATCTCTGCTGGCATCTGGCTGTTCCCCCATCCCCAGCTGGTATAGCAAACACTCGGTCTCCCAAGGGCACTTTGGAAACCGCGGAAATTTGGTGCTTGGAATCATTTTGGTTTTTAAAATAGGTGGAGGAGGTCTGTCCATGGGGAAACGTGACAATAGCTTGACTGCACTGACAGCTGGGATTGCAGCCCTCAGACCAGGACACTGTGCAGCGACGAGGGTTTTAAGTAAAAAGGTCACAGCCTAGGATAACGCCCCGCAAGGCGGGCCACGGCTGGAGAGCGCGTTCCCGTGGTAAAGGGGAGATTTGAGGGCGCACTGAGCGGCTGTTGGCTGGACCACATCTGGGGAGCCAGCCCCCCCCCGGCACCGCTGGAGCCGCACAGGAGGAAGCGCGGCCATCGCCCAAACTAATAACATACGTGCCCTTCCCACAGCGCAGCGTTATCCATCAGGAGAGCCCCGGCCCGAGCGCTGACGGCACCAATAGCGCTCCTCCCGGCGAGCTCTCGTGCCTGCGAGGGCAGCGTGAGCCTCGCTTTGTGATGCGCCGCTTGAAGCGCAAGAGATCGGCGATTTTCCCAGGCTCAGAATACATCCTAAGCATCCTAGCTTCCCTTCTTCTTGTCCTAATAACCAAGCATCTCTCTTTCCCAATCAACCGCATGGCCGTATTAACCACTGGGAGAAATTAGAGCTGCTCTCAGTCCAGGCAGAGCCTTTGCAAAACACATCATTAGTGCAGACTAGAGAGGACGGGCTGAGAAAACACCAGGACAGGAGACCCAGGTCCCCTCACACGCCACAGGATTGCCACTCCTTCGTTATCTAAAACCGCATGACAACCATACCGGCGAGCAAAAAAAAAGCAGTAACGCACATCAGAACCTCTTCCCTTACCTTTTTGAAGGCTTAAGGTCAGATTTTCTTGTGAAAAGAGTCACAGACTGTCACTGTAAGAGGTAGAAACTCACCCCTAAAAGCACCAGGGGAAACAGGAGGTCAGGCTTTAAGAAGACAACCAATTTCTGTGAAAGCAAAGGGACGTTATCAAAGGCAGCTGGGCCACAAACAGCATCACCTGAGGTGCTCGAGCTTTGGCCAATGCAGGACTCATAGGCTCCTGGGGCTTTGTCTTTACCCAGGAGGCATCAAACCCAGTATTTTAAGCCGACCACACTGTCAACATCTATTTTTCCCTACGCTTCTCCTAAAGTCAAACTATTTCAGTAGCTTCCTAAGGGCATTTAGAGGTGACAGAGAGTGAATACAAAGCGGTTTGTCCTCACCCTGGAGCTGCCCCAAGGTAAGAGCCGTGGACCCGGCCAGTGCAGCGCTGCCCGGGCAGCAGATGCAGGAGGTGCTCCCAGCCCCCTCGGGCCACGCGTGGTTTTATTACTCATGTCAGTCTATTAGCGGGTGATGGATGGAGGCTGACGGGGAAGGCAAGGCACTCCCTTCATTAGAGATACTAATACAATTTACAGAGCATCCCCGAGGCCCTGCAGGGCTTTACCAACCCTCACTCTCATTCTGACAGATGCTGAGCCCCTCTCGGCCCCACAGGGGATGAAGGTGCTGAGCATCTGTCACAGCCAAGCCTGGCCGTGCAGCGCAGAAGGGTTACGCAGCCAGCCAGGCACCAAATCCTCCTTGCATGGAGGAGCTGCAGGTGTCCCGAGCTCGGCCTCCCCTTGCTCCTGTAGCCCAGCGAGGTGAAAGAGGCCAGCTCCTGCATGTCCCATAAGCACGCATCCACATCAAAACCCGCCAGTAAAAACCAGCGCCATGCAAAATGTGCCACGGTGTTTGGTGCGGTGGGATTCGGTGAGCCCACCTCATCCACCCGCAGAGCCGCAGGAACTGCAGCAAGCTTTGCCCCGTCTGCTTTTCAGACTTGCATTTGGCCGCGGAGCTGGGGAAGACGCTGCTGGAGCGCAACAAAGAGCTGGAGGACTCCCTGCAGCAGATGTATGCCACCAACGAGGAGCAAGTGCAGGAAATTGAGGTAGGAATACAGTCAGGCCAGGGGTGGGGATGGGAGCTGCTCAGCCACCGCTCTCACCTAAGGGCGATGGTAGGGAAGGGGTGCTTCCGCCAATGCCAACAGCCCAGGTGCCAGGAGAAAGGAAAGGATGCACCATGGGATGGGAGTTAAAGTATCTTCTGGATGTGCCGGAAGAGGGGTGGATTAAGATCCGGTCAAGCCCATCGCAGCCCTGGAGAGGGTCCCCTTTCCCCACTAACTGGGATCTTCCCCCTGCCCAGGTGTGCACGCCGGATTTCGGCACCGGGTTGCATCTAGGGCACATTTGGCTTTTCTCTGCCTGTCCGCCAGCCTTCACACTCGCTTCTCTTTGCTCTGCTGCTGATTTCCCTTGATTCCAGTTATTCATAACCAGATTCGTTCCCAGCTGGCCCCTTGGCACCCCCGCAACACAGCCCCCTTTGTTAGAGGCATAAAATAGCTCTTTCTCCAAGAGCTGCAATCTAAATCACTGTTTCAAGCATCCTTTGGGGTCAGGGCAGTATTTCTAAGGGCCCACAGAACTAAGCTTAGAGGCTTAAACCTGCTCTGCTGGGAGGGTTTGCATTCACTGGAAAACTCCTAGGGATCTGTGAATTTAAAAAGATCAGAAACCCCCCCGATTTAAAAAGACGCAGGGCAGAGGAGGGCTGCGAGTTCACAAGAGCCGCACATGATGGCTGCAGGGATGTGACAGCTAATGTCCGAGGTAACTTGGTGGATGGATTTAGCTGTCTCCCCCCGCAGCAGCCCTTCAGGAGCATGTCCACCGTGGATTTGGGATCTGGTCCCAGCTGAGGGTGAGCTCTTGGGTAGACGCCCCTCTCCCAGGATAAAATCTTGCAATGACGGACTCACAGAAAGGGGTCTTTGAACACGCAGAAACCGCGGGGTCTCCTCACATTTCACGGACTCGGAGCTTTAGCCTGAATTCCCAAGGAAACACAGCTTCTGCAACCGATCTGTCAGATGATTCCATAAGCAACTGGCCAGTTTCAGTCAGCTTTGGTGAAGGGTCACAGTCCCAGGGATATCAACTTTCTTTGGGTACTGGGAATAAAAAGGCAGCCGAATAGAGAGAGATTGAGGTTAGCGCCCTTCACAGAGGGCAGGGGAAGTTCAGCCTTATTTTAGACCCAGAAGTATTTACAGTGGGCAGGGGTACGAGTATTTCACCTGTGCAAAAGGGTTCAACCAGGCAGAGGAAAAATCAGCCACCAAACACATTATGAGAGGAAGCAAAGGCTGTGGGAATTTCTGCCTGTGAAACAACCTGGATTTTGGACACGGAGTGCTTCTGTTTCACTTTTTCTTGCAGTACCTGACCAAGCAACTAGAGATGTTGCGGCAGATGAACGAACAGCACGCAAAAGTCTACGAGCAGCTGGACATGACGGCACGGGACCTGGAGCTAGCTAACCAGAAGCTCGTGCTGGAAAGCAAGACATCCCAACAGAAGATACAATGGTACGGCCTCTCCTCCTCCCACTGCAGCGATGCTGCACCCAGGAGTCCTTCATTTCACCTTTCCCCTGCCCCGAAGCGCAGCGTGGCTTTGCTATTTAAGCCATTCTCTTACCGCTCAGGTTTTGCAGCTATTTACGACATGAGCTCATTGCACCCATGCTGGTTAGCAGAGGTCAGCCGCAGCGCAGACACCCCTGGGACGAGGGCTGGATAGAGGAGTGCCTGTAGCTGCCAGGAGAGAGGCACGGCAGCTTCTCCTCCTCTTCCTCAGATGCGTTTCTTTGAAGAAGAGGCACATAATCGTATCAGGGAGGTCCCCAGCACACAGCCCAGTGGAAACGCTAGTAGATCCAGCATTTAGCAAAACCCTGGCTAGTGCCTGAAACACCAGTTTGTCGATAACCTTTCCTTTCCTAAAACAGGCCCACGATCAAGGTCATCCCTGGAAACAACAGACGTAAGCCGTGTCCTTGCAACGCAGCATCTTTTGCAAACATCTGTGGAGAGGGGGAGTTTCCGAGCAGAGAGTTTTACAAGCTGTGTTCACAGCCAGAACAAAACTACATCTCTGCCCGGTCTCTCTGTGTTTATCTCTACAAGAGAAACAAGAGGAAGAGAGTAAATAGCTCACCTGCTTGCTTTCAGAGCAGAGATATTCCAGGCTAGTGCTCGTGCCCCAGAGATGGCTGTTTTAGCCAAGTGATTTGAGGACAGAGGGTCTCAAATTAGTACGATCCCTTGCCGCTGCTTCGATCCCCCGCCCTTTTCTCCAAACACCCGCGTTCAAGAGCGACCACGCGGAGAAAGGCCAACCACTGCCATGAAAAGCAAGCGCTGCCGTGCTCCCAGAGCGCGTGCTGGAAACTGGAAGCACCTTCCATAGACTGGTTTTCTCTGTAGGGAAAAGGCACCTTTGAAGGACCTGTAGTGCCCGACTCCTCTCACCCATGCTCACCCCTCTCTCCACAGCTTGACGGAAACGATCGAGGGGCTGCAGAACCAAGTGGAGGAGCTGCAGAAGCAGGTGGAGGAAATGCGGAGCTTGGAGCAGCTCCGCATTCGGCGGGAGAAGAGGGAGCGGCGCCGAACCATCCACACCTTCCCCTGCCTTAAGGAGCTGTGCTCCAGCCCCAGGTACGGAGCCTTGCCTTTAGCAAACCCTCCACCCTTCTCCCCCACCCTCCTCTGCCCGTGAACAGGGGATGCAGTGGGTTAATCCCTCGGGGGTGCACAGAACCCCCCCATACACCCCCACAGAGATCCAGGCTCTGCATCAGAGCCTGAAACGCAATGCTGGAGGTGAAGGGAGGACCTCCCTCTCTCTTACCCTTCACGATACCAGCATCGGTGATGCCTTGAAGGGGGAGACATAAGCTCTTTTTCAGAGGGCAAAAATAGCTACCCAGGAGGATGCGGATGCCTCGCGCAGCTGCACTGGGCCAGGCTGCAGGGGACAGGCATCGCGCGGAGGGGCTGGGGCTCTCCTGGCACGCTGGCAGGGAGCTCTACGGGAACACACGCCAGGCAGGGCGCATTGCTGGAGCTCTAGATAGCTCAAACCAGCCCACCCAGCAACACACCACGTGAAGGGGACCCTTCCCACGAGCCGCCTACCCAGCTTCCCTCCCTGAACCAGCACAGCCCGTCTTCCCTTTGCAGCTGCCTCCCAGCACAGTACCAGCACCTCAGGCTCACTGAAACCACTTGAGACGGCGCGTTTTGTCCTGTATGACTCCAGCACCCACCAGCAGCACAAGTCACACACCAAGATATGCCCCGTGTGCTGCCAAGTGCTGTACAAACACCTTCAGCACTATTGCACACTTGATCCGCCTTAAAACCCAGCCACCGTGTTAATTTACTGACCTCGTGAGGGCATTTCTTGCTCAGCTTTGTCCATAATAGAGTATTCTTAAAATAGATAAGCAATCAATAAACTTTGTTACCGAAAGCATCCTCTGCCAGAGGATACAAACAAAAGACACTTCACTGCAGCAGCAGCAACGGGGACGTTTATGAGGCCATAACCTAACCCCCAGCAAAATCCACTTAATGTCTCCGTGGTTCTTTTCCGCCCCCGTCCCCCGGTCCCACTCTGTCCCCAGCGCCTCGGGACCTCGGCTTGGCTCGCAGCCCTGCAGTTAGCTCTGAAGGTCAGGCTGCCCTTCAGTAAGTTGGAAATCTGTTCAATACCCCCCGCCACCAGTCATGCCTCCCAGGGGAAACCGCCGTGCTTGCTTTTTTCCAATCTGTTCTACCCAGATAGGATTCCGTGGGCACTCCGTTGAGGAGGAGGAGGAGGAAAATCTGATTTCCCTAAAGCGACATGGGGGAAGTGCACGTTGTGGCTTCCCAGGCAGCGAGCAATGAAGAAGGGGTAACTGTCAAAAGTCTCTTTCTGCCTCCCCTGCTGTTTAAATCTTCTCCCGCTCTCTCTGGAGCACGTCCAAGGCGTGGGACAGCAGAGCCTGCGCCTCTGGGCTTTGGCTGGCTGGGGTTTGGGGTTGTTGGCAGCTGCAGCGAGTAGCCGATGAACTCCACGATGCAGTGAGCAGCTAGTGAACTCTAGCAGAAAAAAAAAACCTCAAAGCCCGCTGCTTTGGGCTCTTGGACTGGTAGCACCTGAGCATTCGTCCTTGCTTCACGGCAGCGTTGGTGGCTTGTCCGTTAACCGGATGAGTCTTTGACCTTTTAGGGTTTCGTTTCCCTCCTGTCTTTCATCACTGCGGTCAAATGAGACTGCAGCTTCTCCGAGACAGAGCCTGGTCTCTACGTCCAGAAGAGCCACAGCCACACCTTGTGGTCTCCTGGCACACGGGAGGAGGCATATCTCACTCCATGAGCTGAGGTTATCTCCTTTCTGGGCATCAGTGGGATTACTTACATGACGATAAGACACAATCCGAGTGCCTCATGGACTCTCACTTGGTCAGATTCTCTCAAGGGTCTTTCTTCTCTTTCAGGTATGAGGACGCGTTCCAGGTCCACAGCTCTTCCACAGAGTTCAACCAGAAGCCACTGGAGAGGGAGAATGAGCGTCTCCAAGCCATGGTGAACTCCCTGAGGTCCCAAGTCAACCAGGAGAAGCAGCGGAAGGAGAGGGTTGAGCGAGAGTACACCTCCGTTATTCAGGAGTACTCGGACCTGGAGCAGCGGGTGTGCGAGATGGAGAACTGCAAACTGCGCATCAAGGAACTGGAAGCGGAGCTCCTAGAGCTACAACAGATGAAACAAGTCAAGAAGTATCTGCTCAGCAGAGAAGACAACTTGTCCGAGGCCCTCCTCGAACCGCTGAATAACGCCCCAGAAGCAGACTACATCGACCTGTCTGAGGAGGAAGGAGGGAAAAGCCACGGGCCATCAATGACGCCTTCCCCAAACCACCCCGTCCGGAAAAGCTGCAGTGACACAGCCCTCAATGCCATCGTGACCAAGGATGCTGTGAGCCGGCACGAGGGCAATTACACGCTGCACGCTAACAACGTGCGCAAACGGGGCATGTCCATCCTGAGGGAAGTGGACGAGCAGTATCACGCCTTGCTGGAGAAGTACGAAGAGCTCCTGAGCAAATGCCGGCAGCACAAGGACAGCGTGCGCCACACAGGGGTCCAAACGTCCCGGCCCATCTCTCGCGACAGCTCCTTCAGAGACTTCCGGGGAGAGGGGCACGAGTTGGAAGAGCGGAAAACCATGGAGAAGACCATCAGCAAACATGTGGAGGCGGTGGACAAGCGGCTGGAGCAGAGCCAGCCCGAGTACAAGGCTCTTTTCAAGGAGATCTTCTCCCGCATCCAGAAAACAAAAGCAGACATCAATGCCACAAAGGTGAAAAACAAGAGCAGCAAATGAGCCCTGCCTCTCCGCAGACTCCCACGTGCAATCGCAACAGCCAAGTCTCTTCAGCCCCAGGAAACGCCACGTGGCCCCACTGCTTTGAAGGTTCGAGAGGTCTACAAGCAAGAAAACGTCACGGAGACTCAACTCACTTTTTTTAAGCTTGGGCTCCGGACAACTCGTCGGGAGAATTGTACATTGTAGTTAGAGGATTTCAGAAACCGTATGACGGATCTCTGCATGAGTTGCTGCCGCCGCCAGACATCACAACAGCAACGCAAACCACACCACGAAAAAAAGAAAACCGGTCACCTCCTCCACCCTTTTCAGCTTGTCTTACAGCCCGGTTATCCGCAAGCAAAAGCCTGGATGCCCTCCAGCATCCTGCCACAGCTGGAGCGCCGCGTTTCAAAGTAAAACGAAAAGCCATCAGAACTTCAGGGGCTGCTCCGGCACACCAGCCCAACCCTCCACTTTGGTTTTATGGCTTAAGAACCTCCACTTGCACCCAAGAGACTTCCGCCTGCGCCTTCCCCTTCCCCAAAGGGCAGTATGTTCTTGCTATTTAAGCCATCCTCTTTATCGGTCAGGATTTTCAGCTATTTACAATGCAAGCTCATTGCAACTGGAAAAACTTGAAGAGAAGCATAAAACTGATTGTTCTGTCTTCATCAGCGTCGCTTAGAATTTCAGTCCATACTCTCCAGACTTTGTAGGCATATGGGATTTCCTCGCTTTAAATCTGCCCCAGTATTTCAGCCCAGGTGAAGCACTATGCCTGGCAGGAACCTGATGACCAGGGCTTTCCCATAAGCTAGATGAGAAGTGCTATTACAGTATCAGAGACATGCTTTCATCTCACGGTCTGGGTACCAGCCCTCTGTGCTGTGCTCTTCAAGAGGTTGTCATTGCCCCGTTGTAGCAAACTCCTCAAATACGGCTTGCATGGGCTTGCAAAACTGACTACCAGTGACTTGCATGCAAGCGGAAGGATAAAGCATCCCACTCGTACGGCGTCAGGACCTCTGGCCCTGGCAGTAGCGCTGATCACACCTTGCCCCACGCTTTAGCTCTGAACATCTCCCCAGTCGAGAGGACAGGTTTCAGTTTTCTGCTGAAAAATAATCTCCCTTGGCTGAGACACAGGTTGTCACCTCTCATGCTCCAGTTCACTTTCCAGCACTGAAAAATCGCCTCACTTTTGCTTCCACAGACATGCAAACACGCAGCCAAAAGGCCACTGCAGTCTCAGGAATCACCAGTTTCCATTTTTCATGAACTAGATGTTGACCTCGTACGGTCAGACGCGCGTTTTAGGCAGAGAAGCAGCGTTTCATTACTGCTTAGGCAACACCCTGAGCATCGAGCCACAAAAACCCGAGCAGTTCACGGTAAGCTACCTATTCTGTACCTGCCTGGAGACAAACTTCAGGCCAGATTTGGATTCTATTTTCACCAGCTTACATCCCAAAATCTTGGGGAAAACGGTTGGCATTTTTGCAACATTGAGATAAATAAATGAGAACCTGGCTTTGGAGGGGGAAGACTGTTAAAATGTCATTATCCTCCAAGTCTAGGGCCTTGACACTACGAGGAGCTACCTTTCTTTCACTTACCATGGAATTAGTGCAAAAATACCCCCCAAAATACCCTCTTTCGTTAAGCCGAGTACCCCCGAGGTAAGTTGGCAGGAGTGCGATGCCCAAACCCTACCCGCTCCAGAGGTCTCCCCCTCAAGCCACGCACCACCGAACGCTCCGCTCTTCCACGCTCTGCATTTTCCAACTCAAGAAACATTAGGAGCCATACGTGCGACTGTGGCTACCAGCTCTGTAACAGTATGGAGAACCTTCATGCCTTATTTATTTATAACAGAAAGCAGTTGTCTAATAAAATAAAACAAATAAAAATGAACAACAACAGCAACAAAAGCATCGTGGTTGGTTTTCTCGGGGCGTTCACCACCCTCTTGCTTCCCCATTTGTAGCAGGGGATATCTGAAGCGACGTTGGTTTAAGTCAGCCGATATTTATTCTCGCAGTCATCTGGTTGCTGCAGAGGTGCGGGAAGAGGATCGCCTTCACTTGCTGTTCTAAACCATCCCGGGTCAATCGGCATCACTGTTAAGCGTACAGCAGATTAAATATATTCTCAAACGCTTTATTCTCTTCTCGAATAAAAACAAAACACCAGTATTCTCAAAGCCGAGACTTCCTTTACAGCTCTTTTTACTTTTAAGAGCAGCAGAAGAGTTATTTCTTTGATCTTCACGTATAATTTGGGTCAAGAAAATGCTTCGGGCTCCTTTGCAGAAAGCAGAGAGAACGTGCCGAACTCTACTGCCGCATTATTTATATAACATATATTTTATGCACTTGGACTACTAACATTTGCCACATGATAAAACCCCTTCTTTTGTCAGCTCTGAAGTCTCTAAAACCGTACAATTTCTAAGCTTGCAATTCAAACGCTATTTTTGTTTCGGTCTTTCTTGAAAACCACACATCCAAAAATGACTGATGCAAGTAACACAATATTAGTATTTGGCTTAACAAAGGAGCAGCTGCCGTACATCAGCAGTTTGTTCAAAGTGCTGAGGGCATTTTTCCTGCATCCAAAAATATTAGCGGCCATATATATATATATACGTCCTGATGACTGCGTGAGTCAGAGTCACTTGATTTTTTTCTTAAGGGAGGCTTTCAGAGATCAAAGGAGGGAAAAACAAGCATCTTCTGGCCTTTTATCCCACCTTCTCTCTAAATTTTCAAACCGCTTTGAAAACACCAAGGAAAACTACGCAACTCCATGAGGAGGTAGGACGAGAGTATCGAACAACCACACTGCCCGCCGCAGAAACCGGTCTAGCAGAGAGCAGCAGCTATTTAATAGCACACGCACCCCCACCCCGATTCGGGACAGGAAGAAAAATACTGCACGCAATTAAAATGGATGAGAAAAAGTACGATATAATAGGAAATAATGACCAATTTCAGTATTTGGCAAAACCAGTGACCCTATTCCGCTCACACCGCTGAGCTCAATAGGGCACAGCTTGGCAAGAATTCGGCCTTATGGTGAATCTGAAAGACGACATTTAGACAAGCGCATTTCCATCAGATCTAGTCGGGCTTCTTACTTTACCACCGGCTTGAATAACACCTCCGAAAAGCACCCGTCATTAGAAATAGGGATGGACCACTTGAAGCCCAAATTTGAGGGTTTTACAGAGCTCGTGGAGAAGGAGATTTCCCGATTCAGCAGTCTTCCCTCTCTTACAGGAGGTGAGACCTTCTGGAAGGTCCCTCAAAGACCAGACTTGCTCCTACCTTAGCGGCTTGTGCCCTCGCTCACACAAGGAGCGACCGGCGACTTGGACACGGCAGCTTTTGCACCGCGTTTCGGGCACGGCTCCCGCTCACCAGTGACCACCACCACCACCAAACGGGGTGAGCTTGCTTTGCAAGCCAGCGTCAGTAGCGAGACAGTCCATTTCTCCAGCTTAAACGTCAAACGCTTGGCTCTTCTTGGGTCACGCCAAAGTAAGACCTTGTCCTCCCAAGCCCTGCCCGCCGGGGAGCGCCGTCTCCAGCCACCCACGCAGAGGCCGTCCTGCTTTTCACCGAGGCCCTTTGGACGGCCGCATCAGCCGTCGCAGCGCGGGGATGAAGCAAACCAGAGAGACGTCCTTTGAGGTGGGTCTGACTTCAACCGCGTGACCTTCAAGCTCCTTTCCCAGCCCCTCCGCGCGCTGTACCACGACACCGTCCTTGGCGTGTGCCACCAGCACGGCAACACCACCGAGAGGTTTGACAACAGCTGGTGAAATGAGTCATCCTGCTCTGGATATTTTACCCATCCCTCTGGCTACGAATCACAAACATTTACCTGTTCCCTGTTAGAAATTAAGGTCACCAGATGGCATGGTTTTCTCTGACAGTTCTGTGGTTTTTTTCCTGAAAGCATTCCGTTTTCAGCCGGGTTTGTACAGGGGAAGCAGAGCAGAAGAACCCCAGGACACAGAGATTCAGTGAAAACAAAGCGCAGAGCCCTCCTCAGCCCCCGAGCGCTGCTCAGCATCAGTCAGAGCAAACCGACCCTCAACGTTTGGGACCTGCTATTTCCCCCCCCCCCGAAGACCGAGTTTCCTGAGGTTGCACCAATTATCTAATTGGGACCCAGCTCAGATCCCCAGTCGCACGCTGCCTTTACATCACCTTCGAAACGCCCGTTTTTGATTTCACCCACAGTTCTAACCAAAAGATCGCCAGCTCCTGTCAAAACCTGAGAGCTAATGACAGCCCCATCCCTGCCTGTGCGTTTTCCTGCTGCCAGAAATAGCAATCCCTGCTCCTCTCAAACGCACACCCTTCTCGTCGAGCCAACGTGACAGCTCCAACAGGAGCGAGAGCTGAAGGATTTCCACAAGTTCTTCAATCCCCTGCGTCCCACTTCCACCTCGGCATCTCTCTTACAGACCTGGAAACATATATGCTGCTCTATCAGCCTTCATTAAAAAAATATATGTATACACACACATATATATATATATATAACTTTTTAGCACTCGAGCAGATAAAAATCTGAACGCTGAGGTGTCCCAGGTGCAAGAACTAGACAGCAAATAAAACACGGTGGGTGTATATTCACTTTTCTGCCCGGCCAGCAGCCGC
>VZTV01089645.1:164-18844 GCA_013400875.1 Anhinga rufa | reverse complement strand
TTGTTGTTGTTTTTTTTTTTTACTAAAATGAAAAATTTTTGGAGGACTGATCTGGTTTTGTTCTGCTTCTACTCTGGCAGGAACCACAAGGGTATGGGAGAATGCAGAGCAGTTACTCCAGCTGTGTGTTGGATTAGTGCATGCCCACCTCATGCTACGCCTTTGGGCAGCACCAGGGCAGAAATCACACTGGAAGCTGGGCTGGACTGTGGGCTGCAGGGAGCTGACAGAGCTGTGAGTGAGCACAGGATAATGCCTCAGCTGCTGTATTTTATCCTGAGGGCTACACCAGCACTCAATATAAACAGTTTCCAGTGCTGCAAAGGGAGATCTGTGCCTTCATAAGGTTGGAACACAAAATCTAAGCCAGTCTGTCTTACAGAGAAGTTGCCATAGGAAAAAAACCTTACCCCAAAGGCAAGCACAAATACTGTCTGAAAGATACTTCCTATGAGAGGGTTCTACAATGCTTCGCTGGAGTGCAAGAAAAGTATGCAGAAAAAAAGAACTAGAAACTAGTCAAGGTAGAAAAAATTGAAGTGGCCACAGATGAACTGCAGAAACTAGGAATACAGAAGTACATTTTCTTACATCTGCCCCTTCCAGTCCTACAACTGTGCTCTCCCATCCCACAGCGCAGGTGCATTCCCAGGGTTACCTGTGAGCCTGGGTTCCCCCGGTGCTCTTTTAGGCGGGTAAGAACATAGCCACCTGCCTGCCCCTTCGTGGAGTGAACTCCTCGCTGATGGAGCCAGAACTCCAGAGCACATTTGCCCTCTGTGGGTTTGGGAAAACCTTTGAGTATCATATTTTGTGAAATGCATCACTCTGCTTATCAAGACTTGTGTCTGCCTACATAGGGAAGAATGCTGCCTAAGTGCAGAAGTTAATTATGCACAGAAAAATTAATAGCAATTTACTTAGTGCATCTATATGCTTACTCACAGAAATAAGAAGTGCACTTGAAGTGCTCCCGTTGGTTTGAGGGAGAGCCTGCTCTAACCAGTGCTCTTCCCTTCCCGGGCTGTCAATCCAGGGAAGCTTTGATCAGGGGAATTTTGTCAAATTGAAAAAACATGGTCACTGGGCAGTATTTGCCCTCATTGATTTGTAGGTGAAGATTTACGAGTCAATTGTGTTTTAATAATAAACACATGGGTTTACATTACTTGACAGAAGTCAGGCAGGCTGTGTTGCAGAGAGCCCAGCAGCATTCACTCAGCCACATGCTGAGAAAAAGTCTTCCCAGGTAGAAGGAGGAAAACCTACACTCATTTCTCTTACCATCTCCAGTTTAAAAGTTAACAGTTCATTTCTCTGAACACTGGTTAACCCACTCTCCAAAATGTATTCAGGAAACCTTGACAGATTGTCGTTGTTCAGAGCCTTTGCAGCAATTATCAAAACTGTCAGTATGACTGTTATTAACATAACAATATCAGAAAGAATCTGAGTTATAGCACTGATGTGAGGCAGGGCAAGAGTGTGCTTTCACTTGTATAGGTCTCACAAGGAGCAGCAATCCTATCATGTTGTCATGAAGACTGGGACATGTAGATGAAAAAAGCCAAGATATAAATTTAAGTAAACATTTTCCATAAGAATAGATTCCCCCCACTCCCTTTAGAAATACATATAAGGGGAGAAGTGAATATACTCCCATTTACAGTGTTGGCTGAGTGATTTTCCCTGCGGATCCACCTTAAATCCTTTCTTTTTTTATTCCCTTAAAGCTGCACATCCCAGCTGGCATGTCCCAATCCTATAAATGTCTCAATATAATACACCATCATTGTCTGATGTATGGGCTTCCATTTGGTGCACCATGTCCAAAGAATATTTCTTCATGCTCGAATGACTCATCTATGAGGAGATTAATCTCTCTGGGGGAGAAATCGGTGTCTCTCCTATGGAAGCAAGTTGCTATGCACATATTAGCTGCCAATTTCACTTCTGTTTTAATATTCAGGGTACAGCTTCTATCTGCCATAAAAATCCTTTTGTCCTTCCCCAACTTGGTGTCACTCTCCAGCCCCGCTTGCAAAGCAAAAGGGAAAATTTAAAATTAATCTGTACATTAGTACAGTGAAGTAACACACTCAATGATACTACTCATTTTTAACTTGTAAGCTCGTTTGCCATTCTTTCTAGGTGCCAGGTAGTCTTACTTACCCTCTTCTTTAGCCTGTAGCTTTTAGCAAGAGGATACAAAAAGCTAGTTTTGCTAAGTGAGGAGGGCATCTGTTTTGATCTAGACCACCTTCCTGGATTCTCAAAGAGAAGAGGGCTAAGCCTATAACATTTTGATTGCTGGCAAGGCAATATTTAACAGGCAGCTTCTGTCTTCGATAGAAATGAAAGCACAACATGCACGTATCACTCGATGTACATTATCACTTTCTTGTTGGCTAGGAAATAAAACTTATGTTCCAAAAGTTTTCATCAATATGAAAACTTCTTGTGAGCTTCTTTATTCCTTGTCTTTGTTTCAAATCCCACTTTCACATCCAGTGAGCAATGGTAGAAAGCAATAAGGACAGTAGCATTATAAGTAGATTTGCAAATGCATTAATTCACAGGGTAAACTGCAATTTAAAAGATCAGGAAGAGCATTTCCTCAAAAAGGAGACCTTATCTAAGCAATTATGTTTAAAGTCACAGATTTAGTTTTATGCAGCTTTGTCTTTTATTGAAACCTATCAAAAACCTGAGGCTGTTGCAGACAGTGCCAGTAAACAATCTAGAGCTATTAATTAGTACACCCATGTTTTTGCCACAACAAACATTTTAATTTGTCCTCTGAACAGTGTTCATAATATTAGCCCTGTGCTCCTGTTTTATTTTTGTCTGTGTGATATACATTACACATGAGAGAGTCCTACGTCCATATGTCCACAAACTGCAGTGGACATATGGCAGCATACAGAAAAGCGGTCTTTTACATTTTGCATACAGAAGCCTTTGCAACTATTATCATGGAGGCATTACAGCATCCCTTTATGTCATGTTGCTATTTAGTCAAGTTTGTGTCATGTATTTGAACCTTCTCAGCTGGCTTGATTTATTTTAATTGTAGGCATCGGGTTAGTCTATTTGTAACAAGCACAGTGTGGAAATTGCCCTAGTAATAATTCCTGCAACAAACATCATTTATTTAGTTGATTATGAAGAAATGTTGGTTATATTTGCAGAAGAGAACAATAAAATGTTTTATTTTTAGACACGTATTGAATGTTATTTGTCATTAGTTCTCTATCTAATGAAAGGATATATGGCAAAGAACTGACAAAGGCAATGGAAAAAACAGCCCACAGGAAGGATTTATGTTTCATTTTGAATTCCGGAAAGTGGTGTTGTCTCATGAAAAATCTACCAAAAAATTATATCGGTTAAAAAAGCAGGTTGGTTTGAAACGGCCAGACTTTTCAATACAAACCGCTGGCTTTTCATGTAAATAAGGCTTATTTTAAGAGGGAATATATGAAGATGCTCACTTTCAGGCATTCGGATAAAAATATCTCACGGAGAATGAGTGAACTGTTCCTTCCCAGCTAGCTCAAAGCAGCCAGCACTGTTTTGAATATCACTAACAGATGCTGATGGGCCAAGCTCAGAAGTGATACTTGGATGGGTGTGGGAGTTACTGGATGTACATCCACATAGGCAGCGCTGCTAGGGAACTTCCTACCCAACCCCTATTGTCTCATTCTCAACATTTTCCATGCTTTTTTTATAAGCGATTTTGTTTTCAAAATATTCAGAGGGAAAGCCAGTGATAAAGAAGAAAGCCAGGAGAAGAGATTATAACTGCATTGGACACATTTTGTACTGACATATGCTCTAAGAGGAGGATTCAGCTCAACTCACTTCAGCTGTCTAAAGATACGGACCATCCATTCCAGTCCTCTGAGTGGGCTCTCTTACCCCCAGAGGTCTCATCCATTTTAAGGAATGAATTACTGCTGGAGTTTTCTATGTCTCTCCAATGCCTATGGAAAGAGTGTAAACAGGAGCCAGATTATGTACCTATATGGTAACACTGTCATTTTACTTGACTGATATTAGGCAAGAGGAACTGCACTCTCAAGTTAGTTTCCCCCAGAAAACCAGCATACTGCAGAAGACAACGAAGCCTCTCCTTTGCAATAAAGCTTTACATGAGTCCTTTTATCTGATGTTTTAAGGACCATAGGCCATACTTCCTTTTCCATCCCACTCAAATAGGTGCTCATCTGTGGGACATGCCACAGGCACAGCTGGGAACAGGCTCTGTGCTGCTTCACCACATACCGGCTGCCAGCAGTTCCCAGAGCCAGCGCCAGCTGACAGTGCTTGGGGTTCATCATACCCTGCACTGGCTCTCCCACTCTCTGCCTGACATAATTTATGAGGTACAAAATTGAGCCTGGAGAGGGAAAGGGGACAGATCCATTGGGCACAGAATAAGCAAAGTCAGGCAGAAAATCTGCTCCTGTCAGTCTAATCCATCTTCTTCTGACAACATGGCAGAGCTCTTACAGATGTTGGCAAGAGTGGACTCTTCTCTTGTTATGGCAATGATTATTGTCAGGTGCAAAAAGGCATCTGCAGTCCTATAAATAATAATAAAGCAATATCTGGGCTCAATCAGCACCAGTCATTTCTCTGTAAAGACTTATTTGGACATAACCAATTGGGGGAGAAAAAGCCGAAGGGCACACATGGCTAGTTCAGTTGTCCTGAGCAAAGCTCAGTCGTTCTGTTGCTTCTGGTGCAGGGCAAAAGAGGAGCAACATCACCACACATCTCTCATTACTCCCGCGCCAAGCTGGCGTGGGGGGAAAGATCTGAGACCCTTAATAGTGCTACAGCCCTGTGCAGACAGACAGACTGACGACAGCTCTGTGCCTCCCACATTGTGGCTACCTACTTGTAGAAGGTATAACTAATCTAGTTTCCCAGCACTAAGCAATAAAGGTTCTGAATACCAAGGTTAAGTAATAAACACGAAGCAAAGGGAAAGTATTCCCTCAATTCTTGAATAAAACATTCCAAGAAAGTGCAGTGCTAATGGATCTGAAAAAATAAGCACAATGTAGCAATGAGGCAAAATGTCTCCTCAAGTGCAAGGAACATCATGCACACTGACTGGTTTAAATTTTATGCAGTTTCACCCCACGCATTTCAGATAAGAGCAGTAACATACCCTTCGGTTCTCTGTTGCCTTGCATGCAGCAGGTACAAGGGGTTGCTCTTTTCCTTGCATTCATTAAGCACCTTCCAAGCAGATGACAAGGACAGTTGCCAGCTAAACTAAGCGTGGACTGAAACTACTTTTCATGTGCCCAGTTATGATAGATACCTGGCAACAAGCATTCCTTTTCTTTCCCTCCCCAAACCAGCAGTGTAGGCAAAAGTGTAAGTACTAAATTAATTTCCAAATTAAGTGTAAAACTCCTGCCAGGATGAATTTCTTGGCTGGGATGGAGAGTGTGGCTCCCCTGATTTCAGCCAGTTCCACAAGGACCGTACTGTCCCCAAAAGTGGTTCATTGCTTCTCCCAAGTTATAGGTCTATGGCATGGGAGTAAAAAGCATGACAGCTAGAAGGCAGAGAGATAAATGATCAGGAGCAAACCTGAGGTCCTGTTAGCTTAGAGAACCAGTTCAATACCTGTAGTCCTCATGCAACAGATCCCAGCATGTAACTGTCTGTTCCCTCTCCTCTTCCAAATAGACTGGACTTTATCTTGGTGGAATGTGAACTTACAGGCCCGTTATATTAGTAGAGCATACAGCTCCATGTGTGCTATCCAAATGATGGGCAGGCTCCCCAGTGAGGCCAGAGCTCCATTGACAACACGCCTAGCTGAGGATCTGTCCCAGAGCATGTCCTTGGTTTCACTGGTCAATCTTCATGCTTTAACTAAGTGAGGTTTGTTTATTTTTTAAAACCTGGCAAGATTTTAGCTGCCTGCTTCTAAAATCTGAGAAATACTGTAGTGCAAAACAACAACTGCCTCCACATGCTTGCTTACAACAGCAAAAAGGACTCTAAGGCTGAGATCTGCCTAAGTCTGATGTACCTACTTCTAAAAAAATAACTAAAAATGAGAAAATCCTTCCTGTAGCAGACTGAGCGCAGCATACATGCCAAAAGGATCCTTAATGTTTTGAGAGTAAGGGACAAAATGGGCTGTCTTGTCTGCTGTCACATCATAAAAGTGCATTTGTGCGCAGTTGTAGGTACAGACATACAAATACAAACAGCAACATGCATTACACTCTTAGGTCCAAAAGTATTCCTCTTTTCCCACAAGCCCACAGTTCCCATTTCAAGTCCCAAATGCCTTGGATCAGGAGCCTGATTTTGTTGCATTTTCACCTATACTGATGTGGAGGGAGGTGGCCAAGGGAGACCTAGCAGGAAGGAGGGTTAAGGGCTTGTCCATCACAGGTTGTGCGCTCAGCAGAAGGCAAACCCCCATTCCCCACTGGCAGGTGTTTAGATGATTCTTCATGAACTCCATCTTGGTCCAGTGAATGCTTTCCTTGCCTAGGTCTGTACCTGTACCCCACCCCTTTTAAAATCAATTCATTATTAAAATCTCCAAAGCTTCCAGTTTTCATTCCCTTTTCTCCCCACCACGCATCAGCAGAACACTCCTTGCCTTGGTCTCCTACAGGAATTCCAGTTTCTGTAGAGTTTTGTATGTCATCTTCTCACTTTCTGCTGCCCCCTCTTGTTTTTCCACCCACTCCCCTCAGCAAGCTTCCCTCCCCTGCTGCTAGCCCCAGCTCATGGACAGGCACTGATATGATGCACGGAAACCCCCCCTGCACACAGCAATCAAGAGCGGGCTGGCAATAGGCCTCTGCAACCCAGTTCTCATCTCCACCCCAACCCCCAGACACTGCTCAACACCTTGAAGTCCAAACCCCTCCAGCACAGCAGGCAGGGCTACGCCTTCCCCTGCTCCACAGAGGGTGCACAGGGGAAAGGCATCCTGCTTCACTGCTGCAGTGTAATCAGAGGGCAGTGACCTCACAGCTGCAAACTATAACCTTTTAGAAAGTGTTTAATGCAGTCTTTATGGCAGCCATTATTTTTACAGTGTTTTCACTTTGAGAAAGAAAACAGAGCAAATGTTTACAACAGCTTAACTAAATAAGCTCAACAGGTGAGGTGCGGCACTCACCTGGGCCAGCCCAGCCCACCTGGTGGCCCACAACCCTCAATGGCTGGAAATCAAAGGGGTGTGTGTGTGGAAATGGACCTTCACTCAGAAAGGAAAAAGTTTCTTCCCCTGCTTCAGTTTTTGTTTGTTTCTTTAAGTAACAGACTGTTTCAGAAAAATAAACACACAGAAGGGCTCAGGGCAAAGATACATTTTGTATACAGCTTTAATGAAAACATGTTTTTCTTGTTAACACCTTGTTATATCCTAAAATCACAATACAGAAAAAACTGTGAATAAGGCTGCGTGCATAGAGATCTCAGATTTTTAATGAAATTCACAAACCAACATAGCTTCCCCCACATGCTTGCTGCTACGACAGCATCAGCAGCTCTCGGTGTGTGCGGGAACCTGGCTGAGTAGTACCTGCGCTTTCTCCCTGCATGCAGTATGCTGCAAGGACTGCTCAAGTACAGGTCTGTAGCACTAAACTCTTCTCACTAGGCTGAAAAGCACACAAAAATGAGATATAACTGTCAAAGCCACAGGCTGAAGGTATTATTTTTCATTAGAGATCACTTTTACAGTCTAACAGACAGTCTGCTTTTGTACAAGCCAAAAGCATCAGTCCATAGACTAGCTAAAATATTAGAGGAATTACTCTGCACAGCCTCTCAGAGTTTGGGGCGGATTTTTGCTTCACTGCATTATGATTAATACATTGGCAAACAAATGCTATCAGAAGCTTTTATCTGAGCAGCTTCATAAGGCCCTTCAGGACTTGACATAGCATGTTCCATCCAGGAGATATTTCCGTTTCAAAAGACTTCAGCAGCTTCTTTCCAACAAAATTTTGTAATTTAATTCCCTGCTGAACCACATCAGCTGAAGCTGCTGGGCTGCGTAAGTTAGATGGGATTCAGAAGACAACCGCCACCACACAGAGCTGGAGAGGAAATGCAGTTTCTTGGAAGAAAAAAAAAAGTGACACTTTCTCTGGTAATGACCCCAAAGTGACTCTGTTCCCTGGTAATGATCCAGAGCCCCACGTTTCTGCGATCTGCTGAGCTGCCATGAAAGAGCGGTATGTTGCTGTAATGAGTGACAACAGTCAGAGAAAGGATCTTGGGACAATGCTAACGCTGGAAAGCAGCCTCTGGTTGTTCAGTAGGTAATGAACCCTACTTGTAACGAGGAGATAAGAAAAAGATGGTACTGGAAATTGCCAGTGTTTGAACTCTGAAACTCAGTGGGAGGGAAAAGAGAAGCAGTTTTTGTGAAATACCTTGTTCTCAGGAGTTTCAGGGAAAAATCCGTGCTTTGGGGCACCTGAATGCTCACTCAGATCAACTCTTAAAGAAGAAGCTTGAATTCCCTCATATATTTAGTGGCGAGAGGGGGCCTTAAAGCAGGATTTAGACCCACTTTATACCACATTATTAATATCAAGAAGCTATAAAAGACCTTTAGTGTTATTGCAAATCAGACTTTGAATCCCAGCAGAGTACAAAAAACTGAAACTGAACTAGAATATCAAACCCAGACTTTGGCAAAGTTCAGAAACGAATCTCCCTTTAAAACTGTTACTCAGTTTAGAAAATAGATCAGTCATCTGATATGTGAGCTGCAATTCCCATTAGCTTTGGGGAAATTTTCCTATTGATCTGGACTCCTAGCACAACTTAACTTCTGCATAATAATTACTGCCCTTGGAACATCGCTACTTTACTATTTGTAAGGACAAAAGAAAACTACTGCAGATTTTATAGGAATAAAGTGTTTTGTTTCTCAAAAGGATACAGGTCTACCAAACCTGAGAGAGAGTAGCCTCCGATGCAGTGGATAGGTACGATATAGCCACTCATTCCCACTACTTCTTCAGCGTGGATAGAGTAGCATTATTTTTAGCACAGCAGGTGTAGAAAAGGGTGGGTTTGAAAGAAAGAAAACAAGAAAACAAAAGTAATGAATTATTTATGCAAGTTAAATCAAAATATGCTCCATATAAATGTTTAATCAGCTTTTCTCCAACTTCTCTCCATATGCTCTGCCTTGCTCATCAACAGATTTCTAATGGAATCACTAGATATATTTTAATGGCTCTGTACATAGTGTTATGCAATTCAACTTCTGCCCATAGAGTTTTTTCATTCAAAGCAGCTACAGTAAGATAACCAATAAAGTTACTCACAGTTAATATTAAAAGAGTTAGTAAAAATTGTTGAGGGATTTTCCTTCTACAAGTCTATTTGCCACAGGCAAGTGTTACAGGGGTGATAGTCATGCAGTATATACAGGTACAATCATTGTGCCAATGTACATGGGGCAGATGAAGGTCTTCGTCACATTTGTCTGACAACTTGCTGGGACGGCCAAAAGAGAGGTCACTCTAGCTCTTTCATTAGGACTCCAGAAGGCACCAAAAGCCTCCACTGCTCTTCTTCTATCTTTCAAAAGCATTCAAATGAAATCAAAGCCAGTTTGTGGCTTATTACACCTGGTTTGCTCAGTTACCAGCTTTTACCCCACAGGACCATCTTTTTAGTAGTGCCTGAGAACTAAAAGCCAGTATCCTGGGTGGGCTGTCAATCACCACCAGCAATAGCAGCTCCCCAACCAAAGCAAAATACCTACAGAGCTCTTCTTCCTTTTCCAACACACCAAAAGACTGACATGCAAGCCCTCACTCCCCCTTTCCAGAGTATAAGCAATTCAATACCCTCAGCTTTCCCTCAGCACTAGCCACTCTGTTTCTTGTCTTCCTTTTTATAAAAAGCAGCTGGTCCCTGCAGATTAACAGAGCCCAGCTGCATCTGGTCTCCAGCCACTTAACCCCTTCTGATCTGGTTCCTCATCCCCACAAAAGAAAACAGGATTGTCAGCTTTCCAGGAGCCTCCTGGGGCTTGCAATAGGAGCATCCCTACCAGCAAAGACAGTATAGGTTTTAAACTGGGGAGAAAAGCTTTCCACGGTCTGAAAAGATTTTTATTTCATGTAGTAAGCCTAACTCTTTATAGAGCTTAGAGACAAGGGTGTAGGAGAATTAAGCAGACTTGGAAACAACAATGTCATACATAAATGTGTTAAGGATTTGTGGACGTTATTTTATAACTTGTTGAGTTTGATGTGGAATGATCCCTGCTCTGTAACTACCTTAATTATTTTGTAAAATACTCTACTGTTACGCTGTTGCTCTTTAAGCATGCTGTGTAGTGGTTAAGAAGTATTTAGACAGATTGTGCACCTGTATGAAATTCTTCCAGGCTTTCCAGAGGGGACCAGAGTCTGTATTCACAAGGGTTTATTCTTAGGGCTTGTGAAATCCTCAGAAACTTGAGGTCAATATTATATAGGTATTTGTGATGGCTGCAGGATTTAGTACCTGCTGGAGAAAATAATAAAAATTAAACATTAATAGTTTTGTCAAAAATGTCTATGTATGAATTTATCCATGCTTGCAGTAAGAATATCTCTAAAAATTTTACATTGGCTATTTTTTTCACCAATATAAACTTCTGAATAATCATTTGAAATTAGGCATAAAGGTGTTTGAATAAAATGTATTTGTGGAGAGGGCTTCCCTCTTTAGAAGTAAAGTGGTTTTTTGGTATCTCTAAGTGCACAGCAACCATCAATAACTTAGGAATATGAAAAAGGGATAATGGAGTTGAAAGAATAAAGGCCCACAAGCTTATGAATTTACTGGGATTATAGATCCAGTAACCTGTTGTCTCCCAGTCCTTCAGGTTGGTTTCAATTAATGGAGTTATTTCTCCATCACTGTAGCTTTCAGCTCCTGCTCCCACCAAAGAATTTCCTCTTTGGAAGGCTGTTGTACCCTTTCCTGTCAATTCTGGTGTGAGACAGCAATCTGCTTAATATCAGTTATATTGTCTTCCAAGTGAGCCATGTAAAGGACACTCAGGACTCACGTAACTGCAACTAGAGCTGTTCTCCAGCTCCCCAAATAGGCACCTAGACAAGCCTGGATGCCGCCACTCATCTTTCCAGACATTATGTAGTTCAGCTTTTGCTGTGATGGAAACACTTCTCACTGTGTCTGCGTCTCCTCCCTCCAGCCCTGGGAAGAACTGAGGCTGTCCAAAAGAAAGAAGCGACCTCTCACAGCTTAGCTCAGCCATTAAGACTTTCTGAAAACTCAAAAGGTGTAGAGCAATAACCCACCCCTCTACCCCACCTCAAGGACATCCAGTGGGCTTTCCTGTCTTTGGCCACATTTTAGCAGCTCCTTCTGTGGGACTCCAGTGGGTTGGCTTGTATCCTCTGGACCAGAAATTTTCTTCTAACCTCATCTGAGCCAATATTTTTTCCACATGAGAGCCATGAAATTCATTGCTTCATTATGTGCTTCTGACCCCAGAAAGCCCCAGAGCTACAAGAGATGGAGACAGCTGTTAGTCTAGCAGAAACTGCCAGGTTTGCGAAGACCTTGTGGTGGACCCAGAACATCAGTAGAAGTAAAGGGCCCTGGGGGAATAGCAGACCTTACCTCAAGTCAGACTGAAAAGAGAGGAAAGGGAGAAGCAGGGAAGGAGAAGGGAACAGCTAGAAAGTCTAACTCTGAGCCAAGGAGATCAGCTGGAGAGCTGCTTGTTTGTGCAGGGGCAGGGTGATAGTTGAGCTGGATTAGGGCTGGACTGAAGCAAATGTGAAGCAGGAGAGTATGGAAGGGTCTGGTCAGGTTGGGAGGGAAAGGGGTTGAACACAGAGATGTATAAAGTGAGAAGGTAGTACAGAACATAAACTTTAGAAACTGAGACAAATATTCTTAGAAATGCAGTATTAATCATCATTTTGAGGCCTCTCCTTCCTGTGGTGCTTATAACTGCACTAATGGATTAATACACAATGTTGCCCTGAGTGCGGAATCTGTATGCTTTGCATAAAATAGGCTGGGATTTTTTGTGGGAGAGGGGCAGAACTGAACATGAAGAGCCTCAGAAATTCCAGTCTGAATGATCTACTTTTATTTCTGAGCAGAAAAAATATATAATCCAGAGTCACTGCAGTCTCCATCCACCAATGCCCTACAAAACAGTGGATGCAAACGAGGACCTGGTTAAAACCAGGGTGTTTTTAGTGGCTGAGAGACCCCGTCAGTCACTGCAAAACCTAAAATGAAACTGCCCACCACTTCCTACACCCGCTAATCAATCCCCTCCTGGTCTCCCTTCATTTTTCATCCTGTAATATTCAGATCAAAGCATTCTTGCCATACCATCCCTTTTCAGAGTATAATGTAAAAAGGTTAATAGTTGAAGGTCACCAGCCTCTGTCTCTCACCACCTTGTCTGCTGCCATGCCTGGTACGAGCACACGTTGCAGCTGGCGCGGGGGCCGGGGCGCAGCCTCCCGCTCACCCGGCGAGCAGATGCGCCGGGTTCGGTGCCGCCATCGGGGTGCACCTGTTGGCTTGCCACCATCTGCTAGCCAAAATGGTAAAAAGCCACACCCAGCTCCAGCCGGCTGGGGAGAGCTTAATCTTTTCCCCACAGGCTTCAAAACGGCAGCCACGGCACAGGCCGCACAAAGGGGCGCCCCGCACAAAGGCGCAAACCGCCTCGGCTCGGCCTCGGGGGGCACCTAATCTCCCGTCATCGTGGGGGGCTGCTGCTTGTGCTGACAAGAAAAGGCTCTTTAAATAAATCTAGAGAGCTATTACCTGACAAGAAAGCATCGTATAAACTGCCCATTTTTTTTTAAGAAAGAAAGGTATTAGGTTAACATGGATACTAATATTAAGTAAATTAACCCGCGGTGGTATTTTTGAAGACTATTTAGTGATGTGAAAGCGTTGTAAAGACGCTGGTGCTGGTCTTTGCTAATGGGGATGACTTGTAAGCTGCATAGCTTGAACACTTGCTTTGGAAACTAGAGCCTCAGTTCAGCACATGCCACAGCCGTTTCCCATAAAGAATTACCTAACCTGCTGGTGTGAGCCCCAGCAGCCACTGTCAGCACTCTCCCAAAAATACACACTATGTGAAGCTTGTCACCAAAGCAAACAAAAAATGCCTTTATTGTCAAATTTATAAGAAAGCAAGAAATACATGATACACAGAGAGAATTTATGCAAAAAATAAAGGTTATTTCAGAAACTTCCCATTACAATCTCTTAGTTAACTGCAAAGAAATACTGCAGAAACTAAGACGTATAATTGCATGACCTATTCAGGCTCTGTTTTAGTGTTAATTTTCAACATATTTTCCAGCATTCAGTTTTACAGTGAGGCAATAAGATGGATACAAAGACAACCTGCTAACACTGAACCTTGTCTTCAGCCCTTCTTGTGAAACACCCTCAATTTCTTCAGGCTGCAGTAGCTGCAGCCTCGGCACCACAGTTCTTGGCTCCTTTATCAAGCATGTCTGAGTTTTTTTCTAGTATTTCTCTCCATTAAATGTAGAAAGTCGTCACCTTACTCTCCCTTAGGCTACCCCTCCAGTTTCATGGTAATCTAGGGCTTAATGAAATAGCACAAACCCGCTGATCTTCCCTGCCACTATCACATGGCCTCACGCTGTGCTGGGTAGGAAGACAGGCCCAAATCTGCACAAGTGATGCTGGAAACTGGGGGCAAGGCTGGTTTTCACCCAATCTCTGTGCTTACAGGCAGTATGAAAGCAAGATCCCTGTCTCTGAGACCCTGAGCACAGCTACTTTGTTATATCAGCACCCTGTACTGTCTGCTTTTTTTGTCCACCTGTGCATTTATGCCCGAGGGTTACATGGGGAGCTCTCTGAGACAGAGGCTCATCTTTGTTATGGGTCACTGCACTACAATGGGACTCCAAGTTGGTTTTTTTTTTGTCTTCCCCATCAGGTATGTTAATAGAAATATATCAAATAAAATAATGACAATATTGTGAGAGCTGCTTATCACCCTTAAGCTCTGAACCTGGGAACAATTATTTTGCTATGGAATATTTTTTCAAGGAACTTTACTGGAAGTTCCATCATTTGAAATATTTTAATTTAGAATCGATAAAGCAGTGGAGAATGGGGTAATGATCTTACATCTGGAGAGATTAGGACTTTTCAATCTCTAAATTTGCAGAAGATATCTGAAGGCAAACATTAAACAGAAATGTATTAAATTACTGTGAGCAATCAAAATTTTTTAAGAAAGTTAAACAGTAAAATATATAAATAACTTACAAGTTTTCCCTTTAAAATATGCACGAGGTAATTCAGAGCAAATGTTAGAACAAGTCCGTCTGCTAAATTAGTTGCAAGGTACTAGTGGATACATTTCCATTTACACTAATCATGAGAAATGTAAAAGGCCAGCTTCATAATTCAGACTGTTCATTTCAAGAGGTTCCAAGAACACTTATGCTAGATGTGTCTGTCTAGCTAATCAGCCAGTTTCTTCTCTCCTTTTAAGACCGAAACACAATTACAGAACCTGTAGTTCCAATCTTTTCATTCCCCCACTAAAATATATTTCAATGTAAGGAATGCTGGAGGATGATAGAGTTGAATTAACACCCTTAAACTAAGCATATTGCATTCTCTTAAATCAATGGTTTCACTTCTGCCCTCAAGCAATATGTGATTTGTAAATTTGAGACATGTTACCTTTAGGCAGTAGGCAATCTCTTTAAAAACACTAAAGTAGGCAACATATGGTGGCACTGTGCAATATGAAATTGTTCTAAAGATACAAGTTTCCAGCCTCAGTGGTACAAGCCCAATTTTAAATAAAACATAGTATCATATGGTTCCTGCTTAAACACTGCAGTAAAAAAAACAACTGGCTATATGGTCATCCTCTAAACAACAGAGGGAACAGTTTACACACGTATACTTGGAAATCCACAGTCTATAAACGCAGAGTCACCCACTACCTTTCATTACATGTAAATACTGAAATAAGACATCTTGCATATTTGCAGACCCTTGTAAGCTCATGGATTTCTTTATTTTTATTTTTATTTTTGGTTTAATCACACAAACACAACCATGGGTATTTTTTGTTGTCAACACATATGTGTATGTCATAAACCACACATTCTATGTTCACATTTTTCTGCTGCTGAGACCAGCTGGGTCACATTAGTCATGTCAAAGCATGTCAAGGACTATAACATGTAATTCAGTCCAATGTTACGGTGAAGGTGAATCTGTTCCATTACCCACGCAGAGAAGGGATAGTGGTATTTTAGCTTGGGGACATGACTTTTTACTTAAGTCTGCTCTTATTGTTGAATGCACATATAAATTCCCAAAGCATAACATAAATTTTTATCCTTTTGGTCACAAGGATAGGAAAGAAATTAGAGGGGGAAAATATGTTTTAGCATTAGTCATCAATGATCTGATCTGGTAGCTTAACAATTAATTTGAGAAAGAATAGGACTGGACTTGGAAAAGAGAAATTATTACTGTGCAGGTATGTACACAGCCAGAGCCCAGCTTCTATTCCTATTTTTGATGTTACAAAAACTGTACAATTAATAAGGTCTGTAATTTAACCTCGTATATATTGTACTTCACTGTTTTTCTGTCTGGAAAACATAGAACTCTTCCTCATGAATAATTTTTTTGTAAAGTAGGGATAAAGACGGTTATATGAAGGCTTTGTATGTTTCTGTCTTTGCTCTGCAGCCATTGCGTATTCTCCTTCCCACAGGTGGACTTCAGTAAGAGAAGTCTGACTGTTCTGCCCACTGACAGCTCTAGTCAGTCATTAATTATAAAGGCCTCTTGCCTTGATCAGGTTGTCTCTTAGGCTCAGACTCCTTCAGCGGTTTTATCTAGTGGTCTATGGTAACAGAGGCAGCTGGACTGCATGTTGGTAAGAAAGGAATGAAAGAGTCATTTGGAGTCTGGATTTTTTCTATGTAGGAGTTTTACAAGTTGTATGATGCACTACTGACAGTGCTAAATTCATCAGTTGTCCTCAGCCATAGACACTGGAAAATAGAGTAGTGCTATGCTCCTTTGGGAAGCATGGAATTGGATTAATCAAGACCGTTTAGTGGATGCATCAGCTTATTCCTGTGGCAAACATATTCTTTACAGACAGATGACCTCTAGGCTAGACTTTTGAAACGATATTTAAAGGTGTTTAGACATCTAATACTCATTCACTTCAATGAATTTAAACACATGCCTTTAAAATTCTGACTTTTACCCATGTGACTATAAAAGGGTTAGGGTATGGCTTGCTCTTGTTCAGTCCCCATTCCCACTTGATCATCTTCCTCAGGGATTCAGCAATGAAAAACCATGGATAAGAACAATGAAAAGTCACAGATGAGATAGAAATGTTTCATTAATTCTGGGAGGTTTTCTTTTTTTCCCAGTGACAATCTTCTGAATTCTGCCCCACTGGGTATTTTTCAGTGACCCCAAGACATCAGAACATCACTGCAGGTTGGCATGTGTCTTCTGCTGCAGTGAGGGCCTCCTGGGGCAGACCAGTGACATGGTGCCCTCATCTTGTCTAGATCGTGGTGCCACTTAGGATAATTGGCTAGGGCAATTACACCAATTTGTGGTTGGCATGTGACCTGGCAGGAAAATAAATATATTATTTGAACATCTTTTCTTGGGCATCATCTATATTCAAATCACCTTCAGACATGCCTTGGTGAATATTGCAACCCCTTTCTTTGTAGATTTTAAGTCAAGTGTAAAAAGCAAAACTATCTTTTCTGTGACAGGCTTGCACGTGGGTCTCTCCACTGTGCATCTTCCCCATTTTTGAAAATTTCCACAAGATTTATTTGAGTTAGTGTGCTCTATAACAGCTAATCTTATTACAAGCATTCCTAACCAGGGTTTTTCATCTGCTGCTTCTAGCTACTTTGCATTTCACTTGTTGTGTAAGTATATTGTGTAATTATTGTATCTGTGACTTCTAACTGGATTTTTGGAAAGACAGATGGACTCCTCCTTTTGCACAACTAGGTATAGCTGTGCTAAAGTGTAATGAGCTGGGAGCTTTTACAAGAGATATTGATTGTACTCCTGCTTTTATTTTACTTGTTATGGCACTAATTGTCTCAGGGTTGTTTGCATAAGAAACAGAAGAATGAGATTACATGTGGACTACAGTCAAAGTAATGATGCCAGGTAAATATTTTGTCACTGCTATTAATAATGGCAATTATGGAGCCCCCTTCACTTCAGCAGAAATAAACACATATAAGTCCTTACAAAAGACACATTGCAACTTGAAAAATTCAGGGCCAAGAGCAAGTTAGACCTCATATTGTAGATGAGTCAGGAAACAACAACATGATAAGACTTTTCTCCATGGTTTTGTATTAACATTAAACTTCTAGCTACCATGGAATGTATTAAAAAGTTGTATAGTTTGACAGACAAATAGAAGGTAATTATAGGAGTGGCTCTATGATCCTTACTAAAACTGCATAGTTTCTTACTCTACTTTGACTTCTGATTTTTCTTTCCAAATAATGTCTTTTTATAGCCCCTGGTAATATAGCAATGCTCAGTGATGAAAAAGAGTCAAGTTTCAGTTTTAGCTTACAGGACCCTTTTTGCAAGAGTTGAAATCCAAAAGGAATTTTTGCTAACTTACAAAGGTTGGACTGTAACTAGGTTCATTTTTCAATTAATTGGTCATTCACCCCACACAGCCAATCTAGTATTTAGGTACCTATCTTTGGAATAGTTCCCAAAAGCAGCACACAGTGAACACAGGTATACCCACAGGAGTATCAAGTCTACCTGGAAATGACCAACTACATATTTAGCTAGTCACCTGCACTTACAAATGCTGTGACCTGTGAATACAATGCATTATAATGATGTACTAAAACTATATATTTTTTGTGAATAAAATTAGATGGAAGAATGCATGCAGAGTTTCAAAAATCCTGGTAATATTGTCAGACAGAGGACACTGTGACAGTCTTCCTTCTGCTCCTGCCCCCTTCTGCTCCTACCCATAGAAACAAGGAAGAACTAGTTAGCTATTGGATTGTTCTACCAAGTTAAGTGAGATGCTTGATTAGATTCTCTAAACTTCAGAGCAGGTTCTCCTGTACTTTTATTTTCACAACAGGATCAGGTAATATTTGTGGTATTTCTTGTCAGCAGCTAAGAATCAGGTGAAACGTGACAATTTTGATTAAATTTTTTCAGAGCTCTGGGACTGTTCAAATGGGAAAATCAAACAAAAGTGAAATCTTTTTAATATTGCAATAGATAGATATAAAATTTGTATGTACTTTTATGCAGAAGTGGCTTTGACAGAAATACCTTTCAGTACAGAAAATGTTCCTATTCCTGTAGAGAACTGCCCCAAACCTCCGAGGTAAGCATGTCTCTTGGTGAAGAACACACTGCAAAGAATAGGTGGTAGATTTGGCAAGTCTGTCTTTTTTGTCTCTGCCTAACACAAACAGGATCCCACATGTGAGCTGTATTTCAGACCTCTCATAAATACAGAGCAGAGGAAATGTTCTCATGAACCCCTGCAAAGAGAAGCCATCAAACTTCACCTCCAAGTTGTAAAACAGTAT